>WSXT02102460.1:0-11407 GCA_011762715.2 Neuroterus valhalla
TGCAAAGGAATAGAGAGAAGGTTATGCCGAGACTCTCAAACCCGTAAAAGGGAGAGAGTATAAACAAATATTCCAAAATAAGGGTTAATACAGTGTAAGTTTCTATAAATTTCAATTTGGGTAAGTATATAGATTTGAAATTTCATAGAAATAAAAAACTAACCTTAAAAATTTATAAGCTGCATAAAAAATATTGTGTTTTTATGAATTGAATCAATAATTTGAAAATGTTGCCCGGGTCAAAAAAGAAGATTTTCCACTAGTTTTACGTAACAATTTATCAATGGATATTTTTGAGGAATCAAGGAGTGCTTGGTTCAATCAGACATGGCCTGAGGATTTACAAATGAGAATACTGTACCAATACTGGCTTGATATCAGTGTAGACCCTGGTAAAAAAAATAGTAACACTTTCTTATAATCCAAATGTTTATGATATGCATTTAACATTTTTATAGATAATTACTTTGTTGAATTAATGAATCTTTAGGGTCAACTGTTTTCTAAATTTTTTTTGCTGGTTTTGTTTGTTGGTAGATGTTCATATCGATATCTGTATTTTAATGATTTTTTAGTGTAATAAATATAAATAAATAAAAAAATTACTAAATTAAGCTGATGTTTTAAAACATAACGTTGGTGATGAATTAATATTTGATTCGAATGTCTTGATCTCTGATAATTAACAGGTTTGTAAACAAATTAGAAAAAAAATATTTCATACTTAATTGGCATTTAAGAAAATAAATTAAAACTTTTTTCTTCAGATTCACTTGACAAAAAGAAAACAATTACTAGAAGAGAAAAAACTGTTAGCTGATGAACGGAAAAAAACTCCGAGATAAAAGTATAGCAATACAACAAAGGGTCAAAGAAGAAACGAAATAGTTGAATTGTAAATTCAATTTAAATGAAATCTTGTTTTTATCTTCTAATTATTGATCCAAAGATTTGAAACTGTTCTTGTTATACTTATATTGTAAGTGAATTTTTATTCATAGCTTGTTAATTCGTATAATTTTTTAGTCTAACTGTATAATTACTTAGTAATGATATAAAACCATTTTTGATACTGCGAATAAATAAATTAATATCTGAACAAAAATTTTATCGTAAATGTTTCAGTCGATTTTGTGTTTAATAATTTTGGACATACCTGATGGAACAGCCGTACATGTTGGTTTGAACTGTTTCATAAAAACGGCCATAAATTCTTATCTTCTTTTTTATTTAATTCATTAATATTTTCAACTAAAATTCACTTGAAAATAATCAATCTCGCTTCAGTAGATATCAGGTAAACAATTAACTTGAAAAAGTTACATTTTTCAACTCCTCTTTCTTTCGAATAATGTGAAATATACAACTCCTATCCATAATGTGTTCCATAATATGGCCCTTCAACTTAGTACGATGCGATCTTCGTTCGTTTTGGCCAAGATACTTTACTGTCAGACACATAAATATCAAATTATTAATAAAAAAATCAATTAGAGGTTACCCTAAATTTCTCTTTAATTTCAAGAGACGTTTCCTTTCCTAAAACAATTTTTAGAGACCATATTCACCCAAAAAGAGTGTACAAAATTATGAAGATCCATACGAAGAAGGAATTTTGTTCACATTTCTAAAATTGTGATGCCAGAATCTTGAAGTAGTGGGACTAGGGATGTTCCCTGAACATGTTTATTTGTTTCCATCATTTTTATATTCCATAAGGAGAAACATACCACAATCATTACTAGGAGATTCCAATTTCGAAACGATTCAAACAATCATTGAATAATTTTATGCGAAATAACAAGTATATAATTTTCTGAAAGAAGCAGAACCCTCTTCAGATTTTTTAGTATCATTGCATGATAAATGGTAGTACCAGCATGAAGGAATATGTAATCGAGTGGAATGTGTGATCCTTTGCACGCGATAGTTGCTGTACTCCTCTGATGCTAATCATCATGTCTATAATTACAACATAAAGAAATTGGCTGAGTTTTGCAAAATCATTTGTAATATAATTTATCATCACTTTGAACGCAATTAAATGACAATACAAATAAATTATCCGCAAAGATCATATATATAATGAATAAATACAAATTTTTGGAATCATAGTTGACCAGATACTCTGAATTATACTTTGTCTGATAATCATTTAGCAGGAAGAAATAAAACCTATGCGCGAAACAAGTTTATAGATAAATTTCCCTAAAACCCTAGGAAATTTGAGGCTTCTTGTGAACATTTGGGATAGCCAGTTTTATCCTAATCTATCCATCACTCTCATTTTGCTCTGAACCCTTCTGAGATATGCAGATGGTTTTTTTCTCAGATGTTAAATAAAAAGTCAATATAAAAGTTTGAAAAGAGCAAATCAAGTGAGATTATGAAAATTTTCCAAGAAAATGATTCTAAAGAAGGCATGCCGATGAAGACACGTGCTTGACAAATCAGCTCTGCAGGAGATCAACGAGCAGGCTTCATGGACTGTTGATGAATTTCTCACAGAGAACGACTGCTATATAACCATGATCTCATTCTACGTTGGAGACCTGGTAATTTGCCATTCAGAAAAGTTAGTCGGGCGTTCCAGGTTAATTCGCTACTTGCATTCCACTCAATGGCCACACGTGAATACGGCAGACGGCCGTAATAAACGGACGTTCGCCAGGATGTTTCGGGGAGAAGGACTTTTTCACACTCTTTTTATTCTCTGATTTGAAGAGAGTTATTGAAAATGAACAATATCATTATATGTAAGGTAGCAATATCATCTTAGATTTGTTATCATATATTATATTGCTTCCTCAAGAATGCTTTCAGGCTTCTCTAATCCAAAATTCATCTTTCCAGTAGCTCGGACTCTTCCTACAATCTAAAATCTTCCCTTTTAACCTTTTAGATTTCTCTAAAATTACATTCTTACCTATTCAGAATCTTCTTACAATATACACAATCCTTCCTTCTATTACCGCGGACAACTTTACGAATTCGAGGTCACCATTTTTATTCCTTGGACTTCTCTTACTCGATAGTCCCACTTTTTATATTCTGACCCTTCCTCAAATTTCCCTCTCCATTGCCTCAGACACCTTCTACAATCGAAATCTCCGTTTCATACGTTCGCAAAGTCTTTCTACAATTCAGTAGCTCCCCTTCGGCTTCCCTACACTCTTCTTTTTCAATCCAAAGTACCATTTTACGTTCGTTCACTCTTCTTTTTTAGAATCCGAAATCCCTCTTCCCACTCTCCCAAACTACTTCATAACTTCAAATTCACCTTCCTTATTTTTAATATTCTCTTACAATCATGGGTCCCCCCTCCTAGTCTTTCATACTCCTCCTACAACAAAAATTTACTCTTTAACTCTACGAAACTTCTCCAAACTCAAAAATTCACTTTTCAACACCATCGAACTTCTTTTACACTCTATTTTACCCCTTCTATCGTCTCGATTTTTTTTACAATCGAGAATACCTTTTTTTATAACCTTGAACTTCTTTTACAAACCAACGTTCCCGTTTTTGACCCGATCAAACACCTTTCAAAATTTAACAATTTAAAAGTCCCTTTACATTATCTCCCACACCTTCTAAAATCCGAAATTACCATTTTAGTCCGATTGCATTGAAAACGCGTCTTTTCGATCGTGTTTGCGGGCGCAAAGTGACTCTTTTCTCCCTAAGGCGCAAAGTAACTGTCCGCCTCACGAAGGAAAGGGTGGTGGTTAAAGCGTTCAGAGTGGCTATGGTGGTCAAAGCGGACAAGGGGATGGTGGTCAAAGCGGTCATGGTGGTCAAAATGGTAAAGGTGGTCAAAGCAGGCAGAGTTGTGGTGGTCAAAGCGGTCAAAGTGGTCAAGGTGGTAATTGCGGTCAAAACTATCGCCCTGGACCCCCCTTGGTTTCGCCCCCGTTCATCTATAATACCATTATTTCAATAATTCCTTAATACAAAGGTACCAAATCTCATTTGATACAGAAAGACCGAAAAGACTTGTTTTCAATTCAATCGGTCGACAAATAGTATGTTCAACTCGGGCGCAAGGAGGTATTCGCAACTCGTGTGATAGCTGGACTTACTTCACTCGTGCGTCAAAGTTCACGTTCGTTGCAATCACCTCCTTTGCGCCCTAGTAAAACAATGTACTATTTCGTCGATTCAGACTCGTGTTACAATCTGAATCCCCACTTCCTATATTCTAAGTTTTATTCCACAATTTGAGATCCCTCTTTTTATTACCTCATACTCCTTACACAATGCAAAACTTCCCATTCTATCTTCTTAGACTTCTTTCACAATTCGAAATCCCCTCTCAACCTCATCAGGCTTTCATTACCACCCAAAATCTTCCATTCCATCTTCTCAAACTTCTTTCAAAATTCAGATTGCCCACTTTTCTTCTTTTGGACCCCTCCCAAAATTTAAAAGTTCCTCTGCAACTCTATGAGATGCCTTTCACAATTACACATCTTCCCTTCTACCATTCTAGACTTCTCTGACAATGTCTTCCTTTCCATCACCCTAGATACCTCATATAAATAATTATTTCCTTTTTGACACTTTCAGACTCCTCTTACAATCCAAAATCCACCTTTCCATCACCTTAGAAACCTTTTACAATCCGAAATCCCTTTTTCCATAACAATGGACTTATTTAACAATTTAGAATCTCGTTTTATTCCTTAGTGTTCTTTTGAAATACAAAACATCCCTGACGGGATTCTTGCTCTCAACCTTATTTAACGATTTCATAGTTTTAAATTTCTTTTTTGTCCTCCCCAGACACCTCTTAATATTCAGAATTTTCTCTTCCATTTCTTCAGATTTCTTTTACTATTAGAAATCTCTGTTACCCCCGCCTCAGATAACATTCAATATTCGGAATCCCCTTCTCTACCGCATCAAACTCTGTTAACAATTCGGAACATCTAGGTATTTTTTTCCATCACTCTTAACCCGTTCACAATACAAAATCCGGAGGATCTCTTCCCCCCTAACCACACTAACAATCTAAAACCTCCTTTCCATCAACATCTTACTTCTCTAACGAAACAGAATCACTTTTTTCGTCTCCTTAGCGACTCTCCAGGCTCTCAAAATCTGAAATACCCTTTTAGACGTCAGCAGTCTTCTTTCGGTTTTGAAATCCCTTCTCTTATCCTCTCTAACTATTTCCATGTCCTCGCCATCCAAAATACCTCTTTCCGTCGTCTTAGAAGCCCTCCAAATTGAAAATCATCAGACTCCGTTAACTATGTAATAGCACAATTACATCCCCATAGACTACATCAGAATAAGGAATCTTCTATTTTATCACATTAGATTCCTCTACTATTAAAAAATACTAATTTTATCCTTCCAAACTACATTCAAAATGCAAAATCCCATTTCCTACTATATCATACTCCATTTACAATTCAGAATTATCTTTCCCATCCTCATCGACCTCTTTAAGGCTTGTTTAATCCAAAATTTCCTCTTCTAACACATCAACCTCTATTTCCAATCTTAAATCCCAATTTCATCCCTCAAACTACATCTTGAATCCCTAATTTCCATACCTACCACATCATACTCCTCCAACGATTCAAGGTCGCTTTTTTCAATCCCTTCGACTTTTTTAGGCTCAAACAACCAGAAATCTTCTCTCTACCTCATAAGTCTCTATCTTCCAGATATCCCTGTTCTTCAAGTAATGTGTGAAGAAGTCGGGAGGAATGAGGGTGAAAATGTGAAAGTCAGGAAAGTAAGGAAAATGCAGGAAAGTCAATGGAGAGGAGGTGATGGAAAATAAGAAGGAATAGGTAATGCGGGGTATAGAAGTAGGGAGGAATGTGGTTGAATAAGATAAGAGGAAATGATGGGTGGTGCAGAGTTAGGAAGGGAGGAGAAATAAACGGTCGTATGAGTTAGTGAGGAAAAGTTGAAGAAGTGGAAAAAAGGAAGAATAAGGGGAAGTGGAGGGTAGGGAAAAAAGGAAAGTAAAAAGTAAATTGTATTCTTGATCTGAATGATACATAAGATAAGATAGGGTATGATAAGACAGGGAAGGATAGGCTAATGGAGAAGACGAGACAGAGGATAGGCAGTAGGAGAGATTTCAAGAAATTTATTAACGATTTTACGCTCTCTGGAATTCCTTCATGTATGCGCCTACCACCAACGCTAAACTATTTTCTCCTATGATTTAACTAAAATTAACCACTGTGAACCCGAATTTTGGAGAGCATGGAATTCCTAGATTGTGATTCAAGTGTTTCAAAGCTCTACAAATATAAAGAAATAGTTAACAAAAATCTTGATTTTGTACCAAAAATTATTTTACCCTTCCGATAAAAAAAACGCTACTGCTGATGCTGGTCGAACTCAAAACATTTTGACTGATATTATCTACTGGTTTTATAGTCCGAATTTCATCAAATCTAACTACTGAGACATTTCAGAATGTATTTTTCATAAGAGCTTGAGAACTTAACTCTTCTTTGAGAAGATCATGGCAGTCGAACCCAAGGCTAAGATAAAGAGGTTTCGACAAACATTGGAACTGTAGCCAATAGTTATCCCCAGAGGTTCGTAAATTAGTTCAATTATGGCACAGGACTAGTCTTCGAATTCGGAGAAGTTAATCACCTGCTTGGACAATTACCAATGTCTGGACCAGGTTTCTTGCAGAAATCAAGCGAAAGCAAGAGCCAGTCGAATATAGTTTCTAGTTTTGGTGGACGAAGCTTCAGATTAGGAGGTAGAGAATAGTGATGTGTGGATCAGACAACTGATAGTT
Organism: Neuroterus valhalla; assembly: GCA_011762715.2. Lineage (NCBI taxonomy): Eukaryota > Metazoa > Arthropoda > Insecta > Hymenoptera > Cynipidae > Neuroterus > Neuroterus valhalla. The sequence continues at coordinate 6,785 of WSXT02102460.1, forward strand.
TCACAAATGCTGAGCAAACAAAAACGGCTCAACCAGACAATGATAATTTGAATAAATTTAGCTAAACCCTATTCAACAAATAAACTTTTAAAACAAATTATCATTTAGAGAACTCTTCAACTGATGGTGAGTATTTGTCTGTACGAAATATCATACTATCCAAATCTTCCTATCTACCCTCCTTTCACAATTCAAAATCTCACTTTTGCTCCCCTAGAACTTATTTCCCAATCAAAAGATTAATTTTCCATTTCTTGAAATTTCGTTCAGCTCTTACAATTCAGAATATTATTTTCCAAAGCCTTCAGCTTTTTTTTTTTTAATCGAAAATTCCTCTTTTCACCCTTTTGACCCTGAAACTCCTTTTGAAATTCAGAATCCTTTTTTACAACCCGTTAAACATCACTCACAATCAAAATCCCTTATTTCATTCCTTCAGACTCTCTCACACCTTTACCAATTTTGAATAGAATTTTACACCCCCTGAGCCACCCTTCGCAAAAAGAAAAAACCTTTTTATGGGTTTAGAATCCCTGCCGAAGCTGAAATCTCCTTTCCTACCACACCAAACTTTTTTAACAATTCAAAATCCGTTTTCTCATCCCTCTAGACTTTTTTCCATCTCATTGAATCCAGAATTTCATTTTTCATTCCCTTAGTCTCATTCTACAATCCAGAGCCTTTCCTTCCATATGTTCTTAATTTTATGATAAAATTAAATGATTTTATTGATCAACATTTTTGCTGCTCTATTATTGTGTATATCATTCAAAATCGAATCAGATGATACAATAGATTGATGTTCTTGGTGTTCTATTAATGTGTGTATCGTTCTTAACCGAACCAGATTAGATGATAAAACTTTTTTCTCAGTGTCCTAATGTTTTCTGGATCATAACAGTTGAAAGCAGATAATTTCATAGAACAATGGGCTTAGTGTTCTATTATTCTGTGTATAATTCCTACCACAATCTGATGGTATAGTCCATTAATATTTTTATTAATTCGTTTTTATTTCACGTATCATCCCAAGCCTGAACAAATAATGTTATTAATTGATGCCTTTGGTGTCCCTTCATCGCGAGTCTAATTTCAAATGTTGTGTTTATCGTTTAAGGGGGTGTTCCTCCGAGCGGGCCGATTTTCAGAGCGTTTTTTGGAATTTAATTGTAAGAAAAGTATTCTTTTTTTTTATGAATTTTTTTTCTTAAGTTTCATTGGTCCTTAGACTACAAAATGCAGTGAACATTTCTCTGAAAAATTTTTTCTTCTGGCTGCTGCATCGTTTTTCGTGAAGGCCTTCCACGAGGAGGTGGGTTGGTTCGCACCTTTTTCCGAAAATGGCTGATTTGACATATAAACGGAAAATTTTGTCTCAATCTGTAAGGATGTCGCTATGTTTGTAGGAGGGCTTTCCTTTTTTTCTTTGAAAATTGGCAAAATGGCGGGCTATTGAAGAAACAGTCGGCTTTTGACCCTGTTTCTTCATTCTCAAAAATTTGTAACAAATCTATTTTCCTAAAAATGGAAAAAAGCCGACCTACAAAGATAGAGAATACTTTTCTACGCATTTTAAAAAAAGAAAAATGAACCTCCGTCTACTGACGCCTGAGAAATCGTGCGAACCAGTTTTGAAAAAGTAGTTTTGAGAAAAACGCATTTGAAGTTTTAGATGAGAAAAAGCGACGAATAAAGCTACTTTCTTGATTTATTTGATAACGTATTTTCAAAAGTAGTTGTACATCTTTGATTCGTAGCATATTTATGTTTTAAAGGTCGCTCTACAAGATTCCGTGGTCAAAATAATTGTTTATTCACTTGTAAATTAAATATGGCGTCTTTTAAAATAAAAAAACGTAAAACAAATATAGCAAAGTGTCAAAAAACTTGCCCAAAACTCTTTTTTCTACGAATCGAGCAAAATCCTTTTGACATGACATTCTTAGATGTATTACCAATGAGACCTAATACCACAAGTTGTGGACCGCTGGTCTTATAATCCAAGTCTTGATTTTTGTGAAGCATGTAGGATGAAAATTCAATAATAATTATTAGTTAGAGTTGAGATATACCCAAGAAATATTCCAAGTTTTCGCATTCTTCATCAGCGGTCCTTTTTTGTCAAAAAAAGTTCCATCATCGTGTGTATCCTTCCAAACTATATCAAAAGGTAGATAAATGCTCTCTGTAATATGGGCTGACATGGATTCAAATTATTGAAAATATTATCATTGTATTGTGGAAATGGAGAAACTTCAATCGTATTCATAAAGAGACAATACTCGATTTATCTTGATTGTTCACTCAGAAAGATGTTTGCTGAATAAAAAAAATTATTTCTCTTAGATCGATACATACATCCAATTCGCTTTATTTGATGTACATTTTTGAATTTGCATTCTCAATATGAAAATTCACCTCTTATGTATTCAGTTGATTTCGGTGGCATATTATTGCGTGTATGTATCGTCTCAAATCAAATCAGATGATACTATATGGATTGATGTCCATGTTGATCCATGATTGTATGTATCGCTCCAAAACAAATTGGGTGATACTACGGATTGAAGTCCTAAGCTTCCTATTATTTTGTGAATTGACGCAAAATCTTATTGGTTGATATGATTGCCTAATGTTCTTGGTGTCAACGCCGGTAAAATTAATAACCTTCGATAAAACTGGCGGAATACTGGTCCGATAATCCAAATCTTCATATTTTTATACCATGTTCCGAGGTCATTGATAATTCCAATTATTGAATGCAGCCTTTCATTTGAAGCGGATTATATTAGAGATCAATATTTTTTGTGTCTCATTATTATGTGCATCCTTTCAAAGAAAATACGATGATATTTTTGATTATTATTTCTAGTGTCCCATCCGTGTGAATATAGTTCTGAACCGGATCAGGTGATGTCATGGATCAATGGGCTTTATGTTTCGCTATTGTATATTCAGTTAGCAAATCTTATTGGATGATATGATTCGTTGATGTTTTTGGTATAAAAAAGGAAAAAATCAAGCACCTCTTAGTGAAAGTTGTGGAATACTGGTCTGATAATCTAAGTCACTATATTGTCAAATTATGTTATAAAGTTATTGAGGATTCTGATGATTGGGTGCATCGTTTTAATTAGAACAAATTATAATAAAGATTTTTATTCTTGGTGTCCCTTTTTTGTATGTGTCCTTCTAACCAAATTAGCTGGATCGAATGATCCGAATCGTTTTATTTGTGCATCATGTTCCAGGGTCATCCAAGATTCACCATATCGTGTGTATCCTTTTAAACCATAACAGATGATATTATGGATTTATGTCCTTGGTTCTACAACATTGTGTGTATCGTTCTAAATATAATCAGATAATAATATTGACTGATGTTCTTTGTATCGGCCAGAGTAGAATAATAACGTATCCGTAAAAGTTTTGAAATACTGGTACAATCATTCGAGTCATCATGTTTGCTAATGATGTCCTCCGGTCATTGGAGATTTCCCTTATTGTGTGTTCTGTTTCACTTCAAAGTAGATTATATTCTAGATTGGTGTCCTTGGCGTCTCATCATCGTGTATCATTCTCAACTCAATCAGATGGTATAATGAATTGATCTTCCAAGTATCCTGTTATTGTGTGTACCGTTTTATTCCGAAGTAGCTGATACATTAAATCATTGTTCTTGGTGTCCGATAATAAAATAGTGTGTATTTCCCTAAACCTAGTCAGGTGATATTATGGACTGATGTTCTTGGTGTCGTTCAATGTAAAATGATTAACCTCATAAAAAAAGATGTCTAATACTGGTCTTATAATCCGAATCGTCGTATTTTTATATCATTTCCTGAGGTTTATAAAGATTCCTATTATTTTTTGCACTGTTTTAGTTCCTTTTACACCTAATCTGAGGATATTGCAGATTGATTTTCTTGTTGTCCCATTATCGTGTGTATTATTCTTTACCAAGTGAGATGATATGATACATCAAAATTACAAGTGTCCCATCATTATCTGCATAGCTTACAACCAAATCAAATATTATGATGAATCAATCTTCCGAGTGTCCTACCATGTGTCTGTCTGTCTGTCTGTCAGTATGTATGTATGTCTGTCTGTGAGCACGATAACTTACGAAAAAACGAATCTATTTTATTGGCCTTTGGTACAATTTTTCAGTGTCAAAAACTAAAGGTCAAGTTCTTTAGCCAACCATTTTGGATGAAAACTCAAAAAGCTGGAGAATTTAAAAAATTTTTCCAGACTATTTTTTTCAAAACTCAAAAATGTTAAGTACTGCTTTCTGTAGTAAGTAAGAAGTAAAACAATTGATACTTTTCACTTTTTTCGATAAAAACAAAATTGTCAGAGTTATAGTATTTTCCAAATTCGAACATATAAAAGAAAATGAGAATTTTTAGCCAAATAACGCATGATTGAAAAAAAGTCAGAGAACAAAAATGTTTCTTCTTGAAACATTCTTGTTCTTCTTTCTTCTTGTAAATACAACTTTCTGAATTTTCTCAGAAAATCAAAAATTCCAATTTTGATGGCACAAAAAATAATGAAAATAATCTGTGAACTCGATAACTTTCGAAAGAATGATCATATTCGATCGTGCTTTGGCAC
>WSXT02102471.1:0-11406 GCA_011762715.2 Neuroterus valhalla
AATAATAATAATAATAATAATAATAATAATAATAATAATAATAATAATAATAATAATAATAATAATAATAATGATATCGAACTTGCCAAACAGGTATTGTCGCAATTTCCAGCGACTATAAAATTTCGATAAACGAAGCTATTTTGTGCATTGAAATGACTGCGACATAAAAGAAGTCGACCGAGATCGGCTATCCGCTTTTCGGCCCGTTTGAATATTCGTTCCTCTTTTTCAATTTCCAAGACTTTCTCTGCAATCCACCAAACATACATCAAGAGTATATTTCACAGTATCAGAGAATATATATTTAGAATTTCAGTAAATTTTGATCTATTATTTCGATTATTCGAGTAATTTGCACGTAAATAGGATTAAGAACTTCATTTAATTGGCCGCCATACATTCCGAGAATGAGAAACAGCCTGATTGAATATTGTAAATGTATCGAGGAGACCTCTTCTCGATAATTCGAAAATTTACAATAGGTAAAAAAAAATCACGAAAAGTCAATCTCCTCCGGCTTCGATTTCCTGCTCCACTTTGCTATACGAAGACGGGGAAGGCAAGCTCTGTTTGTAATATCTCAACGAAACTTGTTGAACTCTCTTGACAAACTAATAAGTTTATTACTTCTGAATTGAATTTTCTATCTTCGACCATGGGGTCGCGATTCAGCGGACGATCAAACATTGCAAAATAAATCAATTTCACCAAGAATACTCGAATATTCAACAAAAAAATAGCATTTTTTTCTACAAAACTTGAAGAAGTTGAACTTACAAATTAAAAAATTAATTTACAATAAAAAAACGGGTTTCCAACAAAACAGTTCAATTTGCAACCAATGTGGTGAATTTTCAAATGAAATTATGAATCTTCAACCAGAACAGTTAAATTTCAGCCCAAGAATATGAATTTCAAACTGAAAAGATAAAATATTCAACTGGAGCACTTCAATTTTCAACCATGAAGGTGAATATTCAAACAAGAAGAATAATTTTCAAATATAAAGAACATTTTTCTCAGAAAAAATACAACTTTCCAACAAAACAGTCGAATTTCGAACTCGAAAGAAAATTATTTCTAACCAAAAATGGAACAGTAAAATTTTTAGTTTAACAAGCAATTTTAAATCAAGCATAAGAGTTTCATACTAAAACAAAGGATCTTCAACTGAAGGAGTTAAGTTTTCAAACAGATAAACTTATCTTTCACTGAAAAGATAAACCGTTAACGAAGATCGTAGTACTCAAATTTTAAATTTAAAAAAAGGATGTCTAACTGAACAAATAGACAGTTGAAATATAATTACTTTTAATACAAAAAACTAACTTCCGACAAACAAAAAAACGAACTTCCAAACAAATTATTACATTTTTACACAAAATGATGAAGAATTAAATGAAATGGTAAACTTTTTTTACTGAAGTAGTTGAATTTTAAACCAGAAAGACGAATATTTAACTAGAATGACTGAAATTTAATGGGAAGAATTCAATTTTTGACAAAAAAAATCATTTTTAACTGAAAAATATAATTTGTCAACAAGATGGTTGAAATTTGAACTATAAAAATAAAAAGTTTCAAACAAAAATAGAAGTGACATTTTAGGATCACAAAATTAATTTTTAACCAATTATAAGATTTTTTAACTAGATGAATATTCGACTGAAATGAAAAATGTTTAACTGTATAACTTGAGTTGTCAACCGTAAAGGAGAATTTTTGGAGAAGAATGGTAACTTCAGAAGGAAAAGATAATATCCCACTAAAAACTCGGCTTTGCAACAAAATATGTGAAGTTTCCCGGAAATAATTGAATTTTCAATGCAAAAAGACAAGTTTTCATCGAATTATCGAATTTTGAACTTGAAAAAATCAACTTTAACTAAAAATGAAACAGTTGAATTTTCAATTAAAGGAATGGATTTTCAACATAACTGATGATTTTTCAGGTATAATGATGAATCTTCAACGGAAATAGATGTATTTTAGGCAAAAAGATCAATTTTTAACCATAAAGATTAATTTTCTACAAAAAAGACCAATTCTTCACGAATAACATAAATTCTAAAAAAAATCTTTTAATTTAAAATTAAAAATCAATGTTCAACTAAATACTTGAGTTCTCACCAAAAAAAAAATGAATTGATTTTTAACAAACAAGCTTAAATTTAAAACAATTAGTTGATGACTTTGCAATGAACAATGTAAACAAGTTGTCTATCATAATTAAGAAATATTTCTTCTTGGGAATACTACTTCTACTCTGAAGACTACTGTAATTTCTTTATTAAAAATTAGGAAGAGGGGACTGTAAAATTGAACAAACTTTGAATTGAAGGGACGATTTTTAAAAATTCCTCCCTTCTAATTCCGAATTATAATTTGTTTAAATTGTTTAAAAAGTTCCAGTTCAATGTGAAAAATTCCCTGTTCCAAGTTAAATCATACTTCTTCACTGAAACTCCCTGCCCTAAAATAAAAACTATAATTATTTTCTGCAATTCCCGGTTCCAAGTCAGATGAATGAGGAAAAGCAGATGAAACGTGATAAATACATTCTTTTTATAAGAACTTAGATAATAATTCTTTCTGTATGTTTGGACTACCATCAATTCGATTATCAAATTTAGGTCAGCTACGAAAAATCGCACAGAGCAACAAATTTGCGATACGTTTTTCTCATATTGGAAAAAAATAAAAATCCTTCCTCTCATGAAGTATACATGTATTTAAATATTTTGAGAATCAGTTTAAAGGAACGTTATGTTCTTCAAATCAAATGATAATATATCTTTTTGATTCATAAAAAGAAAGCGGTCATTTCTCGTATTTTTTCGTTGGAATTTTTAATATTCTAGGTTGATTCAAGTGAATTCCTGGTTTTTGAATTAAATTCCCGGTCATTTCCCGGACTTTCTTGGTTTCCCGGTCAAGTCGCCTCCCTGATCCAGTGTATCCCCTTCACATTTATTTTGATTTCAATTATTGTTCAACATTCGTTTGCTAATTTCACGATTCCAATTTCACGTATTTTGCGGAAAAAAATGACGATCAGTACGAGCGAATGGAAATGAAAGAGCAAACCACTTGATGCTCTAGTTACGTGTTTTGCGTTTGAATGCTCTGAAATTTGAAATCATCTCGTAGCCACCATTCCACCGTACCAGTGAAACTGAAAATTGAAAAGCATGAGAATCAAAACACTGGAGAGCTAGAAGGAAATAGAGTTAAACACGTTGGACCTGAGGGAGGATATTCAACGGCAATCAAGTCGTTATCAAGCAGGAATAGCGAAGCACTAGTCGTGCTCGGCGTGAGCTCGTAACGCTTACAAGGGGTTCATAGGGCTATAGGGCTCCTTGATACTCTCAGGGGAAGCAATGCAATGAGCCCTCTCCCCCCCCTCTCTCTCTCTCTCTCTCTCTCGCTCTGCTATAGTCTGGCGTATGCAATTCTGAATTGCCCAAAGATACCTGTATCCATCTCGCTCGTAACTAGATTTCCATCAACGGGCAAGTTTCAAGAAACTAAAGCTGTGTACCAACGGAAACAACACTGATATTCCACGGAGCTAACATAGCGACATTTTCCATTATAGGAAGAAAATACTTTTTTTGGATTTTTCATTATTTAAATCTTTTTTAGACCTCTTGAGATAAGCGTAACTCGTGAGGGGTCTTGATTAGTTTTGTTGAATACAGAGGAGAGCACCAGACTCCTGCAAACATTTATGCCAGGAGACAGGAAGATCTATGATTATTAGGGTGGTCCAATAATGCATTAGAATTTTTTTTTCTCGAATTTTCATGCAAAACGCGCGGAAATTTGATCAAATACACACAAAAAATGCATTTTTCAAAAAAATATATATTTAGAGTTGGCGCAAGCCCCATGAAGTTTAACACGTATTTCCCTTAAGAAAAGAAAATGCTTTTGTAAATTTTATTCAGAATTCTCAATATTAGGTGAATTGAAATCTAAATTCACCATTTCTCTTCGAAATCAGTCACAGAATGCGAATAAAATATTACTTTTCAAATATCGCCCACATAAGTCTGTTTTATAGGGTCCCAAAAAATCTCCATAAGTGGAAAAATGGGTTTTTCGAGTTTTTGGCACTAATTATGATTTTTTGCGATTTTTTCAACGCAGATTGTTTCAAATACATGAAATACTGCTTTATAATGATAATTAGATATTTTATTAAATTTTTTCAACAATTTATTATTGTTTTTAGCAACTTTCTCTTGGGGAAGGCTAAGAAAGTCAAGGTTTTTTTTTCTAATTTTTCAATTTATTTCCAACGTTTCAGTTAAAGAGAGGTAATAATCAATTAGAGCTAACAAAAAAAATGGTCTAAACAAATTATAAATGCTTATAGCTATCTTCTTCTAGATTAATACTACATAGTTGCGGTGTTTTCCTGAAATTTTTAGCTGTTTATGACCTTTTCCATTACATGAAAGTTACAATTATTCCATGTTAAAAAAATAATTGCTTAAACAATTTATTATCATTGCTAATAATATTTTCTTTGCCTAATAAGAAAGACCTGCAGCTTTTTCTGAAATTTTTAACTTATTGCACACTTTTTACTTGGATTTTTAAGAATGTTGTTCAACTTTCAACTAAAGAGTTAAATTTAGGACTTGATAATGTAAATGTTTAATCGAAAATATAATGGTTAATGTTTAAAAACAATTTTTTTAATAAAAAATAATCTGATTCAACCAACAATCAAATCTATCCAAATAAATCAATCTAATTGAATTTCATTCAAATTCCATTCAGTGCAAAGTTTAACATTTCAGAAAAACCACAATGAACCAGAATGATAAATTCTTTAAATAAGCATGTTTGTTAACTCGCATTAATCAATAAATACCAACTCACTTCAAGTGAAAACTGGACAAAAAGTAAAAAATTTCAGAAAAAACCGCAAGTTTCTATCATCAAGCAAAGAAAATATTATTAGCAATGATAAAAAATTGTTTAAACAAAAATTTTTCAACATGAATTAATTATTACTTCAATCTACTTGAAAAGTGCTAAAAAGTTAAAAATTTCAGGAAAAAACCGCAACTATGTGACATCAATCTAGAAGAAGATAGATATAAACATTTACCATTTGTTTAAACAATTATTTCTGTTAAATTTAATTGATTATCACCTCGCTTCAACTGAAACGTTAAAGATAAGTTGAAAAATTCAGAAAAAAAACCTTGACTTTCTTACCCTTTTCTAAAAGGAAGTTGCTAAAAACCAAATTATAAATTGTTTAAACAATTTAGTGAAATATATAATTATTATTATAAAACGGTATTTCATTTATTTGAAACAATCAGCTTTGAAAAAATCGCAAAAAAATCATAATTAGTGCCAAAAAGTCGAAAAACCCATTTTTCTACTTATGGGGATTTTTTGGGACCCTACAAAACAGACTTATGTAGGCGATATTTAAAAAGTAATACTTTATTCGCATTCGGTGACTAATTTCGAAGAGAAATGGTGAATTTCAAACTCGATTCACCTAATATTGAGAATTCTGAATAAAATTCACAAAAGCGTCTTTTTTTCTTATGGGAAATACGTGTTAAACTTCATGGAGCTTGCGCCACCTCTAAATATATATTTTTTTAATGCGTTCTTTTTGTGGATTCGAACGAATTTCCGGGCGTTTTGCATAAAACTCCGAAAAAAAATTTTGGGCCACTCTAATGATCACTGATAAGCGGATGTTTGGAATTACAGGCCTACTAATTTCTTTCCAGGGACTCGACCACACAAAAACTGCACGTTTTTCATTATTTTTTAAAACACACGAGCCTTGTTTAATTGATGAATTATCAGTATACTTATTGAAATTTGTTTGAAGAAACCTTCAGGTGTGATTTTTGAAGTTTCTAAATTTTAGTGCTACGATCAAATAAATGATGGAATGAAATTCAAACTAGAATTTCAATAGTCAACATAAATTTAGTAAGTAGTTTGCGATACTCTGAATTTTAGTGATTGAAAATTACAAATTCAATATTGCGCAGTTGTTTGTTAAATGATGAAATAAGCATTTATCCCTAAAAATTTTACTGTGAATTGATCGACCAATGTCTTCGCACTATTTAATTAATAAATTCTTCGTAACTCAAATTTAGAGAGCGATGGAACTTGACGCAATTCTACACCGTAGACTGGACTGTGAAGCTGAATTTGAATATTTAAAAGACAGACTAATTCAAAAACCGCCAAGTTAATGACACATTCATTAAAATCTGTAGAAGAAATTACTCAATAATAGCACTTGTTGTTGGTAGTTTTTTCACCAACTTAACATCAAATATATAAAATAAATGATTGAAATGGAGAAATGATCATCAATGACACTAATTACTGAAGAAAAGTGATTATTATAAATTTTATTATTGTTTCAAAAAAAAATTTTATGAAACAATAAAGATTAATTTTTGCAGTGAAGAAGTTTCATGAACAAAGATAAGATTTTTATTTCTCAAAGTGCTAAATTGAAAAAGTACTTCTCATGCCAAGATAAGACAGTTTTTCTGTATTTCTCGAAATTTTGTATAATTGATTCAATTTCGTAATAATATTAGCTTTCCAAAAGCAATAACTGTACTCAAAATTATTTCAAACTAATATTCCCAAAAAGATTAGGCAAATTTATCTATATCGTTTGAAAAACAATTTAATCTATGAGCTGAGCTCCAGATATGAATTTAGCCGTAAGATTCTTTCTCATTCCATCCAAGTTGAAGAAAATAATCTTCCCTTTATTGGTAAGAACTTGCTGAGGAGTTGGAAATGTTAAAAAATTTTTAAAATCCACTTTTGCGACCTATAATTAATAACTCTCCTAATTTGAAAAATTCAAGAAATCGGTCGATCTCATTGCATTCAAACTAAGTATGTCTCGTTTCCAGGAATTTGAGATGAGTAGTCAAATATTTTTCACAAATGTGTCTAGTGCATACTCTTTTCCAGCCTTGCCAATTTGTCGGTACGAATACATGCAGTCATAGTTTAAACTATAATGCGATCAAAAATAGTTTGAATCTCTAAGAGACATTTGATTTAGTTGTTCAACTGAATCTATTTTGTAATCGCTTTCTGAAAGCTAGAAGAAATAATTTGGAAATTGACATTGGATTTCGTTAGATTTCAAAGATCAGTAAGAACACTTTTGAGATATACCCCTGTTGCAAAGACACTTGCAATATAAATTCCGCCATCTCGAAGAATTCTCTTCCGACAAATTTTTTATTCAAACGAAAACAATCAATCGAGTCTCCAATATCTTTTCTCAGTGAAGATGTTCCAGGAAAACTCCCTTTGCCTCATTATTCGCTGACCCTTAGCGGTTTTATGACATTTTCTGTCCGTCAGACATCTTAGATTATTTGAACCTCTGAGACGGTAGAACGAAAATTGCTTTCACAGAAAAAAGAAATTCACTACTATTGCAGTATAAACGCTATTCAACAAATAACCTCCATTTCGGAGCCGAGTTTCCACTTATCGGCCTAATGAATTGCTTCTCCCCTTGACTGCGCTGTGCATGTAATTTCTCGACAAAAAAAATTGCAAGCGTTGCGACCTTCATAAGGGTTTTTTTATAAGAAGAAAAGGGAATGAAGGAGAAAGATAAAATCAATAGAATGATATAGACTTCTGATATTTATGTAGATGTCAAATATAACATGATTGGATCGTCGCTTCTTTCACCCCAATTTAACAAAGTTTCAGACATGGGCACCATCGCTTTGCTTTTTATATTGGGATAAATTATGAGTTTGTACGAAAAGTGACATTTATTTTGCATCCCTGATTATAGAAGCCCTTACTTTTACCCATGGTCACTCCAGTCTGATAAAGTTCCTAGAGTTTCTTTTGGCCACCAGCGCTGAGATAGCGCGAAACAACAAATTAGATTTCGCAAAACTAGAAGAAAAAAGACTAGCTTTTTTTTAACCCTCGACCTACAAATTACTGCAGGAAATTTACTGTCTTAAACAAACTTTGAACACTTTCGAAACTTCTAAATGCGTATACTAAAGAAGTTAAATAAGTTTCAAAGTCTTGAAACAGATTTCAGCCTGTTCATATGAAAATTCTATTTTTAAATGGTACAATCAGAGATGTAACTTTTATAGTTTAAACAATCCTAGGATATTATCCCAAGGATTGTTGCATTTTTTACAACGAAATTTTAGTTCTTATCCCAATAAAATGACATTTAATAACAGTTCAAATTGAAAAGAATTAAAAAAAAAGAACTTCTACAAATGTTATGTAACCTAATCATTGAACATGCTTATTTAATAAAGCATTGTTTGAGCTAATAAAGTTTATTGGAAACTTTTCGCTGGACTTATGGTTTTTTCTTCATTATTAAAACATCCAAAATATGTATTGGTTATAAGCTAAAATGTCTCATTGGATTAATTTAACTAGTCTAAATGGAATAATTTCTTTTATTTGAAATTATTTATTCCAAATAAAGAAAGAAATTGAGAAAACTAAAACTTTTTTAGAATCTAATAAAGATATAATTTTAACTACTGCTGATAAAAGTAACAAACATATCATTATGAATAAACAAGATTACATAACAAAAGCAGTACAACTCTTAGATAATGAATCAACTTATGAAAAAATGAATTTTGATCCTACAAAAAAATAGAAGCTCAATTCACACTTTTCTTGAAAGAACCTAAAAATAAAGAAATTATCAATACTAATCAATATCATTTTTATCACAGCACAAATGGGAACTCACCCAGATTTCATGGTTTACCAAAGTTACATAAACTAAATTGTCCTCTAAGACCTATCATCTCTTTTCCAGATTCACCGTTACACACTATATCTAAATGTATGGCTAAATCTTTGCAAAAAATAGTAGACAAAACTGACTATCACGTTAAAGACAGTTGAGAATTTAAACGTAAAATAGATAAAATCAACATTCCTAATGGATATACCATCATATCTCTGGATATTGTTTCTATGTACACAAATGTATCTTGGAAACTCATTTTAAACTCTATAAGTAATAGATGGCAAGAACTTAAACAAAACAATGTTCTGAATAAAAAGTTATTTAATGAAATTCTCAGTTTATGCTTAGAATCTTCTTATTGCAAATTCAATGTTTTTTACAAACAAATTTTTGAACTACCAATGAGGTCACCAACTTCAGCAGCTGCTGCAAGCATTGTTATGGAAAATATAGAAAAACAAATTCTGAATAATTTAGACTATAATATCATTTTTACTATCGATACATTGATGACACATTAATTTTCCTTCCTAAAAATAAAATACATGACATTTTCGACAAAAATTTATCAGACGATAAACTAAAACTCACCATTGAATTAGCAGAAGGAGATAAAAAAAATTTTTCAGATCTGACACTGAAAATAATAAAATTATAAGTAATTGGTACCACAAACCAATATGGTCAGGACGTTTTATGAATTTCGCTTCGCATCACCCAATTTATAATAAAATTGGTGTCATTTTTGGTCTTGCAGATACAGCTATCATATATTAACTGATGTAAGACATCATAAAAAAAAATTTGAATATTGTAAAAAATATCTTACTAAAAAATGGATACCCATTATATTTGTTAAAAATGAAGATTGATGAACGTTATAAATCTATTACTGAAATGAAAAAACTCAAATAAACAAAAATAAAATTTTGAAAATCAGAAAGAAAATTGTAGTAATGCCATACATTAAAAGATTTGATGAAATTCTTTTTAAAATCTTCAATAAAAAAAGTAATATCCGAATTGCGTTTTCTGTTGAAAATACTTTTCACACAATTCTTTTTCAAACATTAAAGATTCAATTCATAAATTCCAAAAAGTTCATAGCATTTATAAAATATCATGTTTAAATTCTGATATGACATACATTGGACAATCCTCTAGGCATTTAGGTATAAGAACTTCTACCAAGGTTATGTAACCTAATCATTTAATATTCTCATTTAATAAAGCATTGTTTGAACTAATAATTATCTCTGGGAACTTTTCGCTGGACTTATAGATTTTTCTTCAATCTTCATTGAATCAGTAAGGTAAATCTTTATATTCATTTCTTACAACTTGTGAAATCATCGATTCTATAATAGATATTCAATGATACTACTTTGCACAATGATATTTGAAAAACATCGTGTATTATAAATCCAATAATCTTTTGTTAAACAGAAACAAGGCTTAAGAAGGATGCAGATCTGCGTTTTCATTGTTAAAAAATCCAAAATATATACTGGTTATGAACCACTAATGTCTCATTGAAATATAGGACAAGTTTAAGGTAAAATGTTGCAACTTCAATCTTGTTAAAGAATAATTATTTAACAGTTGTTTATACCCATTTTAGGTTGAAGTCATACAAAAAATCATACCCTTTCAGGAAAACTTTAGTAGAAGTAAATCGGATCAGTAGATCTTGAGTTAGGCTTGACAAGAGGTTGAAAAAAGTGATTTCGAGAAAAATGCCTTCAAAGTTTTAAGTCTCAAAAGCACGTTTCAAGAGTACCATCATTCGAGAGGCGTCAATCCGAAAAATATGCTCCGGATTAAAGAATCCTTTTTCACACATATTCTAGACATTCATACCTTTCATTCAATAACAAAAAAATTATTTTTTTGGAAAAAAAGACCAGAACCTCCCCTTAAAGAAGATTTTTTAAAGGTAAGAGTTCTAACGTGAGTCGTCAAAGTTCAGAGCTGGGTTGGAAAACCTGACTTGCTGAAAGGTCAAAGGCTTCTACATGGAGAAACCCAAACACCATTGATTCTTGCATTTGACACAACTAAGTCGTGTTTGGCGTGAAAAAAGCGTCCGGACACCACTGCACGCTGCGTATGCACCATTTATTAGTGATTACGCAGGATTCATTAGTGTTCACGCAGTGGCCAGTGATGTCGTACGCAATAAAGAGAAAAACACGGCTGAGTCGTTCGTGCGCGTCACTGGCCATGGTTTACGCATTACTAGTTAGTGCGTGCGCGGCATTTACCAATGTCACATTGGCAATTTGCAAAACAATAAAGAATCACGCCGATGCGCATGAGACTTTAGGGCAAAAAACTTAATGCGGGTCGGCGCGATTCTTCATTGTTTCGCACATCGGTGAGTACCGCGCACGCACTAACTATTGTTGCGTAGACTATGGCCAGTGACGCGCACGAACGACTCAGCCATGTTTTTATTATTGCTGCGTAAGGCAGCGTTCAGTGGTGTTTCGCGTTTTTTTTCCAGCAAACATCAATCATAGGTGTTTGCCCGAGTCGAAGTTTCGTCGTCAGTTTTAACTTCTCTTAGCGTCAACGTGTGTCAATTGAAGGTGAAAATATTGAAA
>WSXT02102482.1:0-11406 GCA_011762715.2 Neuroterus valhalla
CAAAGAAGCCACGTGGTTTATGGAAGGCCCCTATTCATTGGGAGTTTTGTTATTTTTCTAATGACTTGTATAATCAATTAATTGATACGAAACTTTGGCACTAAAATCCTCAAGGTTTATAATATCAATTCACACTAATTGATTCTCCTTGATTGATACATTTTCTGAAATCTCTTCAACAACACGTGCATCTGTTGATTCCTTCTGATTTCGTTTTACACATTAGGCCAAAAATTTTCCGCCACTTGAAAAATAGCCAAATCGAATGGTGCCTTACCATCATCTAATCTCGATTTTGTTCAACCCTATGCAAATAAATAAAGAGAAAACAGTACTTATGTTTCTAACCTCAGAATTTTCAGCAGACTTCCCAATTTTTTGACAGTGATGCTAGTTATCAGATTGATGGGAGATCTCTTCTGTTGGATTTTATAAACTCTAGAGAATCAGTTAATACACTCTAGAAATTATTATAATCACCATATAAATATTATTTCTATCAATTTTCAAGAAGAAAAATCTGCCCGCTGCGCAAGCACATTCTCATCGCGCGCGGCTCGCTTCGTTCGCAAGTTTGGGCGCGCTTGCCCGCGTTCTACATGAACGCGTTTCCAGCTGCGCTCTGCGTCAAATGCAATGCTGTGTCTCCTTCTTTCACACTGAAACGCGCAGATGAAAAGCGACAGAGAATCGCGGTTACGCGTCCACGTAGATACGGTGTTCGGGCGCGCGTCTTTCGGATCTCACGCTTTGCGCTGGATGGTAATCTCACCTCGCGCTCCACGCTGGGTTATGAATTCGCCTCGCGCTACGCGCTCGTCATTTGTACCTGCCTACAGTTGTATGAAAAGCTTTTGAAACGCGATAGCGAAATCTTGACTACTCCAATTTGATGAGTGTGAATTCTCTTTTGTTCAAGTTTCTCCGGCCTAAACGAATACATTCTCATCGCGTGTCTCGTGCTGCGCACCCGATTAAAGTTTGTCCAAAACAGTAGAGAAGTTTTGTTGCCTTTTTTTCCACATGTTGTGTAGTTTTTCTAGAAATTAAATTTTTTAATTTTTAGTTTTATTTTCTACGATTGAAACTAAAACTACGCGTCCAATGGGAAAAATTATAACAAATTTACAGATTTTTTTCGGGAGAACTAATTTTCTCTATCAATCTCCTGTGTTAGCCTAAGTCATTTTTTCAAAAATTTTATTATTTTATTTTTAAAGTTATTTTTCCTGATTGAAAGGAAAACTAAATATTCTATTAGAGAAGTTGATAGCACATTTGAATATATTTTCCTGGTACATAACTTGCGTCTATTTGATTTCTCCTAAGCTCGTGTCAATTGTCGGAAAGTTCATTTTCTTAATTTTTTATGTGCTTTTTCATAAATAAAGCGAAAAGCACTTGCCCCATCAAAAAGTTCATCTTCTCAAATTTGTAGATCTTTTTTTTTTGGTGCCAATTTTACTTCATTTATATTTTCCCGGACCTTATGTAGGTGAACCAAAAAATGAATCTTTCTACTTTTCATTATTTTTCGTGCAACCAAAATTTGAATTTTCGATTTTTTGAGAAAACTCGAAAAGTTGTGAAGATCATCCCGGAGGGCTTACAAAAAGAAACATTTTTTTTCTTCGAACTACGTTTCATGTCTCCCGTTACGTGGGTAAAAATTCTCATTCTCGTTTATATTTTTGAATTTTGAAAATCCCACAACTCTGACAATTTTGTTTTTATAAAAAAGAATCATTGGGATAAATTGTTTCATTTGTTACTTCTATAAGAAACCATACTTACAATTTTTGTAAGTACGATCGGATATGGTCATTCTTTCCAAAGTTATCGAGTTCACAGATTATTTTTCATTATTTTTTGTGCCATCAAAATTGGAATTTTCGATTTTTTGAAAAATTTCAAAAAGTTGTATTCACAATCTCCTAGGACTCCCAAGAATAAAAATTTTTTCTCTTTGACTTTCTTTCTAATCTTGCGTTATTTGGATGGAAATTCTCATTTTCGTTTATATTTTTGAATTTTGAAAATGCCACAACTCTGACAATCCTGTTTTTATCGAAAAAAATGATCGGGATAAATTGTTTTACTTTTTACTTGCCAAAATAATTTTCACTCACAATTTTTGAGTCCTGGAAAAGAAGTCTAAGAAAATTTTCAAAATGCTCTCCCTCTTTTATTTTTGATCCAAAATATCTGGCTTACGAACTTGACCTATCTTTTTAATTCCTCAGAATGGGTGCCAAAGCACGATCAAATATGATCATTCTTTCGAAAGTTATCGAGTTCACAGATTAGTTTTCATTATTTTTTGTGCTATCAGAATGAAAATTTTCGATTTTTTGAGAAAATCCAAAAAGTTGTATTCACAATCTCGTAGGACTTCCAAGAAGAAATATTTTTTCTTTTCAATTTTGCTTTATTTGGCTGAAAATTCTCGTTTTCGTTTATAGTTTGAATTTTGAAAATGTCACAACTCTGACGATTTTGTCTTTATACAAAAAAAAATCATGACCTGTCTTTTTCGTCCTTCAAAAAGTGTGCCAAAGGGCAATCCAATGCGACTAGTCTTTCAAAAGTTATGGAGTATACAGACACCGACGACAACGATGACGACAAGGACGACAACGGCGACAAGGACGACAACGACGACAACGACAACAGACAGACAGACACCAAGGTAAAAACTAATTTTTCGGAATCAGGAGGTCTCAAAACGTGGAGATTTAATAAATTCCGCGAAAGTCGACTTTCACATTGAACCAATACCTTCTCATTATCATGAGAATGTAAAAGGATGGAACTTACTCATCCCAAGAATGTTGAAATTTTCGGCAGGTTACTCAATTTTCTGACAGAGATGCTAGTAATGAGGTTGTCTGAGACTATTTTTGTTGGATTCCATATGCTCTTGGTAATCAGTAAATACATCCTTGAAATTGTTTTAATAACGGAGTATTAAAGAAACACAAGGGCAACTTTGCACGCTGGTATCACAAATATATTCTTCGAAAGTCTATCTGCACCACTGCTTACTTTACTGAACACAAGATTGTTCCGAGAACTCTCCCACTATATTTCTAAAGCTCTATTTAATCAGAAAACACTAATTTATTGTTTCTAAATAATATATTTCCTGAAGCCTCTCCAGCAACACGTGCATCTGTTGATATTTCCTTATTCATCATGAAAACGTCACCCCCCCCCTCCCCCACCTCCCTATAGTAATAACTAGTCGAAATGGTAAAATTCCACCATCTAACTTCGATTTTAATCTTCGTCAGAATTTACAGTTTTCTGACAGTAATCCTACTTGCTCTGAGACCTTCCCTGTTGGATTCCGTAAACTCTAGATAATATTTAGTGCATCCTAGAATTGATCATAATGATTAGGTTTCAAGAAAAAGGACGAAAACAATTCACGCAGATGTAATACTTATATTCATTGGAAATCTCTCTGCATCTCTACTAACTTCCCTGAACACCAGATTATTTCGAAATCTCTCTCCACATATTTCTGAATCTTTTCAGAATATTTCTGTACCAAAATTATATTTTATGATAATAAACTTTCTAAAATCTTTTCCAGAAGATGAATAACCGATGATCTTTCCTATTACACAATAATCCGCACATAATTCTCCTCATTGAATATAATCAACCCAAATGGTGCTTTAATACAATAAAAACCTAATTTTCATCAATCCATAACATAAACACTACTCCCGCAATACTGATCTCACAGCAATGAACGCATTTCGAAAACAATGATGACTTATTGAAGCGATTAACGCTTAATCTCCTCGGAAATCCCGATAGTAGCCATCCTCTTTTTATGGCAATGTGGACGAGAATTGGTGAGAGTGCAGGTACGTGGAGGAATTGTCAGAGTAGAACAGTAGGTGAGCTCGATCGGTACTACCGGCAGGATCGTAATTCAGCGAGAATGGCCGCCGCGCCATCAAACGCGACGATACCATGTAGCGTGTGCGCGTTCGCACGATCGTCTGTGTGTCTGTTGTTAATGTATCGCCTACATGGGTATTACGTTTACGTACGTGAAACCTATACTGGCCAAGTCATGGCACTACGCTGGGACAAACACAGGTCCAGTGCAGGGTAAACATTGTTGGGAGAAGGGGGTTTGTGCATTTGTGGCGTGACGCCCTGCACGGTAGTGTGTCGCTAGGTAATGAATAGGACATAAATCTCTGGAGGCCCTGCCTGGTAGCTACGAAAGCCCTGGCATGGTCCTCGCCAGCTCTAGTACCCGGTACCACCCACATTTCCAAATCCCCTGACCTATCGCCGAACTCGCTCACCCACTTCAAACCCGTTCCCTCTTCTCTCTGTAGTTTTGTTGAGCTAAAAGAGTCACTAGGTCCCGATGCGAGCAACCCTTCATCACAAAACAACCGTCTACAAAATGCGGAAAAATCAAGCTTTTGGGATCCATTTTTACCTCTCAGACGAGATTGAAAAACCTGAATTCGTTTATTATTGTAGTGTTGTTTTTGTAATATGGAAGGTTTGATCTGCAGTGAAGAACGGAATGAGGGAATGATGCTGAAATTATCCTTGCAAACTATTCTATCGAAGTAAAAGAGACGTGCTATTACTTTCGAAATTGCGAGTTGATATAAGTCCAGTTGGTCGTCCTAGTTTACTTTTCTTCCAGTTCATCTTTGAGGATTCATCGATCTCCAGATTTTCGATTCGGAGACGATCTCGGCTTCTTCCTAGCCGCAAAAATCTAGGCCAGGAGTTGATAGTGTCCTGTAGCAGATTTGACGGACACGTTTGCGGTGAACCCATTCGAGAGATTGAACCAATTCTTGCTCTACTTCCCTATTTCGGAAAAACTCTTGATTTGTAATTTAGGACTTTCAATTTAATTCAGGAATAATTTCCTGGCACCTTAACTAGTGCAGATTGTCATTTATTCATCCATGTTTTTGGTTCACAGGAAAACTTCTCTGTTCACTGAAACATAATTGGAGATGAAAAGTCTCAAATTACTGTTGAAGCTTCTTGAATCGTAGGATTAATTCAGGATCTTTCCACGTGGGTTCTTTAACGCATACGGGTAAGAGGTGTGAATGATTTAAATTTTTTAGTCCGACCAATATGGTGCCAGATTCATTGAATTTCTTGAATATTGTAGCAGAAGCCCGTCACAATAATGACATTCGACAGTAGTTCGGAAATCATAACAAAGACTTGATGATACTATCCTTGAACCCTTGTCGCAAATTTTTCCCAATAAACGAATCGAGAAAGGTATTTTTTTCTGCTCTACTGACCTTTGTAATTCTTTGATTAATCCAGGACCTTATTAGTTGGATTCTGCAGACTCTGGATGATTAGCCTACATATCTGAATATTTAATATAACCATTAGAAATGTCAAAATCCTAATGAATACAATATTCCCTAGTACTGAAGCTACTCAATGACTTTCTGTATCGAACAGTGGGACGGAATCCCGAATAGCTGACCAAAAGTAGAAGAAGTTGATAAAATGGAACAAATTTTCCTACTCGCAGGTTTTTGGGTCGCTGATAACGAATCTGAAGTCAACATTTTCCAAAACAAAATGGCGGGTCCAATATGACGGACGAGTATGCTAAAAAAATTTGTTCATTTCCTCCAAATTGGTGTAGGGGGGTTTTCAGGGTCGCTAAATACAAATCCAAAGTCGAAATTTCCGAAATATGATGGCGGATCCAAAATGATGGTCAAGTATGCTAAATGAATTTTTGATAGAATCCCCAATTGGTACATAGCGGTATTCGGAGTCGCTGGTCACGAATATGAAGTCAAAATTTCCAAACACGAAATGGCGGATCCAATAGGGCGGACGAGTATGCATAATAAATTTTTTTATTCTTTCGAATTTGGTATGAGAGGGTTTTTGGGGTCGCTGATCACGAATCTGAAGTCAGAATTCTCAAAAACTAAATGGCGGATCCAAAATGGCGGACAAGTATGCTAAGAAAATTTTTCCATTCTTTTCCAAATGGTGTAAGGAGGTTTTCAGGGTCGCTAATTACGAATCCAAAGTCGAAATTTCCGAAAACATAATGGCGGATCTGAAATGATGGTCCAGTATGCTAAATAAATTTTTGATATAATCCCAAATTGGTACTAAGCGGTTTTCGCGGTCGCTGATTACGAATCTGAAGTTAAAATTTCCAAAAACAGAATAGCGGATCCAATATGACGGCCAAGTATGCCTAATAAATTTTTTTATTCTTCCAAATTTGATATAAGGGGGTTTTCAGGGTCACTGATTACGAATCTTAAGTCAAAATTTCCAAAAACTAAATGGCGGATCCAATGTGGCGGACGAGTAGGCTAAAAAATTTGTTCATTCCCTCCAAATTGGTGTAGGAGGGTTTTCAGGGTCGCTAATTACGAATCAAAAGTCGGAATTTCCGAAAACGTAATGGCGGATTCAAAATGGTGGTCGAGTATACTAAATGAATCTTTGATATAATCCCAAATTGGTACAAAGCGGTTTTCGCGGTCACTGATTACGAATATGAAGTTAAAATTAAAAAAAAAACATAATGGCCGATCCAATATGGCGAAAAAGCATGCTTAGATAATTTTTCCATTACCTCCAAATTGGTGTAGGAAGGTTTTCAGGGTCGCTAATTATGAATCCAAAGTCGAAATTTCCGAAAACATAATGGCGGATCTGAAATAGTGGTCCAGTATGCTAAATAAATTTTTGATATAATCCCAAATTGATACAAAGCGGATTTCGTGGTCGCTGATTACGAATCTGAAGTTGAAATTTCCAAAAACAAAATGGCCGATCCAATATGACGGCCAAGTATGCCTAAAAAATTTTTCTATTCTTTCGAATTTGGTGTAAGGGGGTTTTCGGGGTCGCTGATCACGAATCTGGAGTCAAAATTTCCAAAAAGTAAATGTCGGATGCAATATGGCGGACGAGTTTGCTGAGAAAATTTGTTTATTCCCTCCAAATCGGTGTAGGAGGGTTTTCAGGATCGCTTATTACAAATCCAAAGTCGAAATCTCCGAAAACATAATGGCAGATCCTAAATGGTGGTCAAGTATGCTAAATGAATTTTTGATATAATCCCAAATTGGTATAAAGCGGTTTCCGCGGTCGCTGATTACGAATATGAAGTTAAAATTTTAAAAAACAAAATGTCGGATCCAATATGACAGCCAAGTATGCCTAATAAATTTTTTTATTCTTCCGAATTTGGTAGGAGGGGGTTTTTGGGGTCGCTGATCACGAATCTGAAGTCAAAATCCTCAAAAACTAAATAGTGGATTCGATATGGCGGACCAGTATTGTTGTCGCCATCTTTTTTTCAAAATGATACAACAATGTGCTTAATATTCTCTGATAATGTGAAATCCTTCCGAAATATTGTGACCAATGATTCTCAATTTTTCCTTCGAATATACGAAAACTTTAATTGAAATCGTTCTTTACTAGGCAAAAAATGTCTTTCCTCGAAAAACCAATCGTATCAGGGCTATAATCGCTTGAAATTTCTGAAAATTCAAAAGAAGCTACAAGTTTCAATTCAAAAATAAAACTTGTACAAACAAATTTAACCTATGTATACATAATCCAGTTCAAATAATTTTTTTTCTAGAAACATTAATTTTTTCTGAAGGAAAACATTTTATACTAGGCTATTTTTGACACATTTATTATAAAAGGCCCATTTTCGTATTCAATTCTTTCATTATCATAACTTTAAATGCTATTTTGGCCTCTTGAAATTTGTTTAGCCAAAAATCTAGGGATAGAAAATTTTCTTATTGTGGGACATACTTACTTTTTCTAACAAAATAGGTTTTTTTTCTAAACACGTGTTACATGGGCAAGTGGCAGTTTGAGGCAGCTAGATCCTTGATTTTCTATCAACAAGGATCTTAATCTGAACCTACAACAGGTTCAGTCATACGATATGACACGATCTTGAAGGTTTTCTCTACATGTTCATGATTTTTCTTCAGGATTTCTAATTTTTTTGTATTATGTTTAGAAATTTTTTGATCTTCAACGCATGATGGAAAAATGTAAGACAATATAGCAGTGTTTCACTTACTTTCAACAGAAGACTCCATTTTTCAAATTTAAAATCCGTCATTTTCATAAGTTTTGGCGTCACTTCGAACACGAGGCTCAGTTGTTCGGCCCGTAACCGACACAACTCGCTTGCACGAGGGCTACTTTTGAACTAATATATCTGAGCAGGTATGAGTGTTAGAGACCCCTCATGAGCAAAACTAAACCTTTGGGACATTAAATTTGTCTAAAGATTCACAACCTGAAGTTCCAAAGATGGTATATCGATTTTTGGACTTTTGGCCAGCTTTTCGGAATTTCGTCCCACTGTGTATCGATTATAATTATCAAATCAATATACTCTATTATGGTACCTTTCTTATTCCATTTCCAAAACTCTATATAATTGTTCCTTGATCCTTTTCACTCCTTCCAAATGATATATTCCTAAGTCCTGAAGAAAGAACATGTTTTATTCAATAGTGCAGAAAGTAAAAGAATGTACTTCAGCCATCAACATCCACTCATTCTCATTATTCCTGAGATTCATTTTTCTTTTTCTCGAACTGGAACTGAAAAGGTGAATCTTTCCGGAAAAAGCGTCTGAGAGAAAGTTGAGAAAACGTTTCGCAATGGTCTTTAGACGCTAATCAGCACTTTGGAGAGCGAACGTTGATGAAAAATTCTCCAAGGAATGTTGGTGTATGCCACTCTTCAAGCTGAACAATATCTTTTCTTTGCGACGAGGTAGAAAATCGAAAAGTTGTAAGAGACGAGGAAAAGAAAGGCTGAACGAGTGGTAAAAAGGAGACGTTCGTTTTCCATTCAGCCATGGCTTGACAATCTATCCTTTCAGTGCGACAACACCTTTCCTTCTCCTCATCCCTTGTACGAAAGCCTCTCCAACATCTTGGCCTCCTGGCTATTCTAACTCTACTGATTCTTTCTTATCTATTTTCTTTCTCATATTTTCTCTTGTAATCCGTCGATCCCGGAGAGTTAGGCGTGCTGGGGATACTGAGACATCAATGGTTCTCGGACCCTGGCGCTCTATCTCCAACGTGACAAAATAGATCGATCGAGGTGCGATAACGAGCTTATTCGAACTTTTTTCCTCGCAATTTACAGTCCTTTCACCCCAGCTTACACTAATGTTCCATTATATTCTTGTGAGGATGGGTCTAGATTTCTAGGATTCTTGGGATAAAGAAGCGTCTCTCCGTTTTCAGGAGGAAGGGAGATTGAAAGGTTTGATGTCCTAGGCAGCTGAAGTATTAATGCGATTTTCGATACCTTCTAGGATTTAGGCTTGTATTTCATTATTTCATAGGTGCAATACAGTATTCCTTAGGAATAGAAGGACTGTGTCTAGAGATTCTCTGATTAGGGAAATTCTAATTTAGGACTTCTTAGTGGAAAAAAACAACACGATATTTCAATTTTAGGCATATCGAAACTAAACTATTTCAGATCAATCCAAAATTTGAGTGTGATGCAATTGCGAACCAACAGAATTCAGAATTAAACACTTTTCATATGATGATCTTATGAAATAGATCATTCAAAAATATTAAGTTCAAAATTCCAAAACCTTTGAGGAAATATGATCAAATGGGAGATTTGGAGCATCAAAAACTTAGGAATATCACTTTGATCTTGATCCACTCAAGACCCTCGAATTCATTTTCTGCCTTGGAGCTGGATTATTTCAGCAATGAAAAACAGCTATTTGCTTAAAGCTTTCAGTACTGAGTTGCTATTCAACGCATCTTATCGTCTGCATATCATATAAAGCTACAAATTAAGCCCTTGCGGAAACAGTTTTTCACACGGGGATGAGGAGAGAGTGGAAAGGATTATTATCACATTTCTCCATCTGTCTACACGAGTTTCATGCTTGTCCCTTTTCGTGTACTAACGTACTAACTTCCACTTCACATCAGCACCTTCATTCAGTCCTTCTCTCATTCTCCTTTCCCATCCCACTCCTTTTGTAACATCTTCCATTCAAATTTTTACAATTCTACATTCAAACAATTCACAATGTTGAAACTTGAAAATATTGTTGAAAAATACCATGGGTGTCTTGACTATGGATGGATTGATTTATGCTCATTCCATTAGCACTTTCCTTTCTAACATTATTTGAATGAATTTTCTAGATCACAGAGGAATGTATATTCCTTTTTTGGAAAGTAGCATTGCCCTATTACTCAAAGTTATTGATTTTATACTGAAAATAGTAATTGAAGATATAAGCAGAGATACCATAAATAGGCAGTCAAGGCACCATGTTGCAACAAACGACTTTTCAAAATACAGCAATGTTATATTTTTATGTTAAAAGTACCCCAAAAGAACTTTCCAAAAGGAAATTTGGGGATTTAAGAGATTTTTCGTAATAAAGCATTTTTGAAAAAACCATATCCGTCGGGTACGCTCAGTTGAGAACAGTCTTCAAAAGTATGGCAAAGGATATTGATATTTCCATAAATCAGAGATGGGAAATAACATGTAATGAATTATGTTTTATCTATTTTCCTTCATGAACTGAATTAAATATAATGCAGCTGATCTTTAAAACTGCAAATCGTTTGTATACTTTGTTAGAAAAAATACAACTTTTATCTTTTGTCTCCAGTTACGAGTGACATAGGCATATTGAGTCTTGCATCTGTCCGCTTTTCATTAAAGTTACCAATTTAACGATTAATGGATAGGTGGAACTTCCAAAATTATTAAAATGTGTGGTAATCGTAAAATTTTAATAGGATAAGAAAATTAATAAAAGTTATAAAAGCGGGCAGATGAGAGATTCGATATGCCTGTGTCAATAGTAACTGGAGACAAAAGATAAAAGTTGTATTCTTTCGAACAAAATATACATATGATTTGCAGCGTCGGAGATCAGCTGCATCATATTTAATCCAGTTCACGAATAAAAATAGGTAAAATATAATTTATTTCATGTTGTTTTCCTTATTATGATTTATGAAAATATCAATATCCTTTGACATACCTTCGAAGACGATTCTTAACTGAGCGTACGCAACGGATGTTTTTTTTTAAATTGCTTATTTCCAAAATTTATCTTACCTTCCCAAATTTTCATTTTGGAAAGTTCTTTTGGGGGATCTGGATGTTTTTTGGGACACACAAAAAATTTTATGCCTGCACAATGAATGAATAATCCTGGTCAGTGCTATCATTGTTAACTTTATTACATTGATTTGTCCATTGTCGTTTTATATAAATAGGATATGACGTCTGTTATGCATTCTTACATTCTCATCAGAGGAGGTATTAGATTTGTGGAAAATTTGCCCCCCCCCCCCC
>WSXT02102493.1:0-11406 GCA_011762715.2 Neuroterus valhalla
TCTCCCACGCGGACATATTGTCAGCTGTGACGTATTGTCTGACGCTCTAGCTGTCAAACCTTCATCATTTTCGGATGATGTTGTTGAACTTTGGCCCCAAATCACGGCTTTATGCGTTATCAATCGCGAAATTCTTTCTCACCCGATTTTTCATTAACTTATAGTTGGGAGTTGTAGAAGTTCATGTATAACCCGCGAATGTTTCACAAATGCCGTAGTTGTGCATAATCATAAAATTCCCGGTGTGAAATTTTCATTTATTTGTTATCTACCGCGCAGACATGTTTTCTGCTGTGATAGTTAAATTGACGTAACCTTACAGGGAACACAAAAATTCCAGAGTTGGTTTATGCATTGCCCTTTACTACGAAATGTTGATAAGAGGAAGATGATATATAATCCAGTTTATCGAACCTGCCAGTAGTATCTGAGTTGGCAGAGCCACTTGAAGTCATTATTACTCATAACACCTTCTTCCACAAGTTCTGTTAGTACATCCTTTCCATGGACATCCAGAGTTACTAAGGCCTCTATAAAAAAATAAGTATTAAATGAATATTTTCAGAGGAATAACAGCATTTTTCATCAGATACCTAAAGAGATGCGATTCTGTTTGGACAGTTTCCCCCTGATAATAAGAATAATGTCATTCAGCTCCTTTTGGCATTGATCAAGATATTTCCGAAGGGCCCCAGCAGGATCGCCTTCATTCAACATAGCCTCTTCAATTTGCTGAGTCCAGTATAATTGATTAACACAAAGTATAGTCTGCCCTGGCCATTCTAGAACCCAAAATGTTCTCTCTTTTGTCGGATAAGCCTGTATGGCTAAGAAAACACTTTTGCGGACGCTTTTTTGCATATCGGTTTCTAATTCCACGAGCCATTTTTCAACCTGGCCTCTTGCAGCTGATGTAGATATTACGTCTACCAACTCAACAACTTCGCCTTCAGCAGACCTCATAGCGTGAACAATTAGTTCATCGTCAAAAGTTAGCTTTGCTATTCCTTCGAAACATTTCTTCAAATGTGGTTGCACTCTGAAATCCGGGTACCAATTATTAAACGATGTAAATCTAAGAGCTAAATCTACTTGATGATTCTTTACCGAGTGGGGTCCTTTGTTTCGGATAAAATTTCCAACAACTCATCGTTAGAAAGGAAGAAGAATCTTGGGAAGAAGAGTCTCTTCTTCTCCAGATAGTCATTCAACCCTTTCTGTATTAACTCCAACAAGCCAAAACTCTTCTTCAGTCTTTCCAGCATCTTGTCTATTTCTACCACTGATAACACTCTCGTGTCAGCATGGACAGTTTTCATGATATCTCGCCAAGTTTTATCAACAGCACTGAACCTTCGGCCTTCTTCTGGCATTTGCTGCTGGATATCAGGTGAAGAAAAAATTGGCTCCAGATACATCCATGTACCCTGAACCAGCAACCACTGATCGAGAACATCTTGGAGCAAATACAACTTTTTCTCCCATTTTCTAAAAAGAGATAGCTTCATGATACATCCAAATATGTCCTATTGGCATTTTAAACTTCCGATACGAGACCTGGTGGGCACCAAGCATACTATTCAAAATGGCTGCTCACAGGGATTTGTATGAGTACGTAGAGCATAGTTTACATGTGCTCTGCGCATTGATCAACTCAATTATATTTTTTTTTTATAAAATAGATAACTCTCAACATGTTTCAAGTTCCTTGCAATATTTAAAGTGTGAATATAAGTGCACGGAAATGGAATTTTCTACAGAACATTGAAAATTAAATAACACTAGTGGCTGCTGCTGTGTTGCCGATTGCAACTCCAAAAAAAATAGCAATAGATATGATTTAAGTTTCCACCAAGTGTCCGAATTCGGAATTGCCAGTGTCAATATTGAAAACGATTTTTGACAAATAGCATCAGTAGATAAACGTTTAGAATGGCTAAGAAGGCTGAATCTTGAGGATAAAAATTCTGATGACAAGCTACTTGTTCGTGAACATAGAGGGAACAAGTCGATGCACGTATAAAGTTTGAAAGTTGCTCCACAAATGATTACAAAAACCGAATTTAAAACTCTTTCGACCTCAATAATATTTCTAGATGATATGTAATAAGCCTTCTCGTAAGCTCAGTCCCCCCGAGCAGCCATATTTGTTTTAATGCCGCAGCGCCAACGACCCGCGGTGGTCGTTTTCTTCGCCAATAATTCATATCAAAATTTTTAAGATCTAAATAGATAAATGGCAGTAAATTCGTACAATATTTGAGCTTCGAAAGGTTTGATGTAGGCAGAGTTCTTCATGGTAACTGCCTTGGTGATGTGATCATCAAGCAGGACTTGAATGTCATCAACTCCAGCGACAACATAAGTTCCAGTATCTTTATAGGGATTCACAGTGAAGGCCATTTCCACCCAATCCTTATGCATCTTATCTATACTTTTCTCTAAAGTACTCTCCTTACTAGCGCCTTCTGAAATGTTTTCAAATTGCTCAACGTACACATCAAGATTCATGTTCAAAACCTTTCCAAGAGTCAAATCCGCATCAACTTTGACTGAAAAGCCAACAATTTCCGAAATTTGCTCCCAATGTCGTTTCTTCATTCCTGGATTACCCAGCGTCGTCACAATGGGCATATGGTGTCTGAAATCTTCAATCTTCTCTCTGACTTTTAGAGCAAGTTTCTTAGATTCCGTTTCCTGAAAGGTTCTTTCCAACTTATAGAGAGTTCTGAAACAATTTTTTACTTCAGTATTAGCTGTAGATAATTTTCAATTCAATATTGATGCAGTTTTAAAACAAATAATAACCTGTAAGCCATTGATGCATCATTATCTATATCTTCTGGATCAAAAGTTCCAATTGGAGAATTCATCCACTTCTCATATTTCATCAAGAAATCACAACCAGCATCGAATAATTTTTTAAAGGGTACTAAGCGATCTGAGATTTTCTTTCGCATTGGGTACTGAGTTATTTCCCATCTAAAGGCCACTTCTTCTTCATTAAATTTGTCTATTTTCTCCATAGCGTTAATCAATTTGTCTTCTAATGTCTGAGCCTTCTTTTGATAACGGGGTATTTCCTCTAATTCACCCCAGAACTGCATTTCGTCCACTTGTTTCGAGTAGGATTCTAACTCTTCTTCAAATCTCTGATACCTAACTGACGGAATTAAACATCATTAGATCCAACTATTAGTATGATGCAGATAAAATAGTTCGTATGTGCTGCATAACTTGAGTAATTAATTTCTATCGTCTTAGTCTTTGCACTCGAATTTGATATTCACGGACAATTTAAGAAATTTCAAACAAACTTTCGGAGATTTTGATGGTTTTCATGGATTTCAGGAAATTTTACGGCCATCCGGATAATTTGTTATCTAAATCTTTCAAGAGTTTTTGAAAGGTTTGAGATCATTCTATGAGATTTCCGAAATTAAACTGGATTTTGGAATATTTCACTGTTTGCCAATGGATTTCATAGGATTTCGAAGATATTAGAAGATCTTAAGCGTTTTTCTGGAGGATTTTGAAGGATTTTTAAATAACTCAAACTTTTATAGAGCATTCAGGATTTCCAAAAGTTCTAAAGGATTCGCAATCTTTTAAGGACTATAAGGGATTTCAAATTTCATAAGAACTTTTTAAAATTTCGAGATTTTTCGGAGGATTCTAAATGTTTTCGAAAGAACCCAAAGAATTTCATAGAATTTAACATATTTCTACTCAATTTTCATCAATTTCCACAGAATCCAATAGATTTTCAATGGTATTTCAGAGATTAGGAGAGATTTCAAAAGGTTTAAGATCTTGGTTTTCTAATTGAGCTAACGGAATTCCAAAGATTTCAAATTATTTGAAGATATTTCCGAACAATTTGAACTATTCAAAGTGACTTTAAAAGGTTCCATCTCAATTTCAATTTAAAAAAATTGGTCTCATGATAAATTTAAAAATAGAGAGGATTTTTACGATATTCTGAAGCATTTAAAACTGGGAATCAAAAATTTGTATTTGATTTCAAAAGAATTGAACAAAAAATAAGTCTTCAAGTGGGTTCATAAACAAATCAGGGTATTTCTGAGATGTCACGGGATTATAAGATATCAAGGGATTGCATGAGATACATCTCAACTTAAGATTTTTGAGATTTCAAGGCATTTCATAGAATTTCATGTAATTTCAAGAAATTTCGAAGAATTTGAGGAACTTCAAGTGGCTTTCAATATCTTAACTCTGTCACTTAATTTCACGGGATTTCATACAATTTCATGAGATTTCATAACTATCACATAAAATTTCAACATTTTCTGGAAATAAATTGATAGGGAGATGTTAAAAATCCTTCTTTTTCAACTTCAAATTTTTAAGGAATAAAGAGATGTCGAAGATTTTCAAGAGTTTTCACAATTTTTTTAAGAATTTCTGATAAAGAATTTGAGGATTTCACTTAGTTTCAAAGGAATTCGAAAATTAAATTAATTTCAAAAAATCTAAAAAGATATCAATACGGAGTTCAAGAAATTTCAAGAATAATCAAAGCATTTCCAAGATTTCACATAATTTTAAAGATATGTATATATTTAGAAATGTATAAAGGGGTGTCAGATAAATACCAAAAATCGGGTTATTTAAAATATTTCTAGAATTTCCAAAAAATTTATTTCCAATAAATAATATGTGTCTTATCTTCAGGTTTTATTAGATTTCAAAGATTTTAAGATATCCTTAGAATTTTCATGGGATTCCATGAGATTTGACACAATTGTATGAATTTTAATGAGGATTGCATAAAATTTCACATAATTTCTCATGTAATAAATTCGAAGGGAGATGTGTGGACAATTGACTTTCAAATTCGCGGAGTTCAAAGGATATAACAAAGATGACAAAGATATCTAAGAGATTTCAACCGTTTTTACAATATTCTGAGGTATTTAAAATTTCCTCTTGATTTCAAAACAATTAATAAAAAATGAAGGTTTCAAGGGATTTAAAATTAAATTAAGATATTTCTAAGATTCTACAGTATTTCAAAGACATCAAAAGATGTCAAGAGGATTTCAAAAATATCTAGGTTTTCAAAGATCTGCATGGATTTCATTAGATTTCTCAAGATTGCATCAGATATATCTCATCTTGGGATTTTGAGAGATTTTAAAGATTCCAAGGAATTTCATGAAATGTCATTAGATTCCATGGAATTTCAAGGAAGTTTTGAAGAATTTGAGGAATTTCAAGTGACTTCAATTATCTTAACCCTGTTACTTGATTTCACGGGATTTCGTACAATTTCATGAGATTTCATGACTATCATATAAAATTTCAACAACATAATCTGATAATAAATTTATAGAAAGATGTTGAAAATTCGTCATTTTTAACTTGAACTTTTGAAGAAATACAGAGATTTCGAAGATTTTCAAGAGTTTTTACAATTTTTTGCAGAATTTCTAATTAATAATTTGATAATTTCACTTGATTTCTAAAGAATTGAAAAATTTATTTGATTCTAAAGAATCTTAAGAGATTTCAATACGGAGTTCAAGAAATTTTAAGAGATATCAAGGTATTCCTAAGGTTTAAATGAATTAAATATTGAATAAGGCATTTCTAAGATTTCGCATAATTTGAAAGATATGTAAATATTTGAAAATGTATATAGGGATGTCAGATAAGTTCCAAAAATCGGGTTATTTAAAATATGTCTAAAATTTCCAATAAATTTCTTAAGATGATTGCATGAAATATGTCTTATCTTCAGATTTTATTAGATTTCGAAGATTTCAAGGTACCATGAAAAATTTCATTGGATTTCATGAGATTTGGCACAATTTTATGAATTTTTATGAGGATTACATGAAATTTGACATAATTTTTCTCATAATAAATTCAAAGGGATATATGTTGACAATCGACTTTGAAACTCCTGAAGTTCTAAGGATATTACAAAGATGACAAAGATTTTCAAGAGATTTCAACCATTTTTACAATATTCTGAGGTATTTAAAATTTCCACATGATTTCAAAAGAATTAATGCAAAACGAGGGTTTTATGATATTTAAAATTAAATTAACGTATTTCTAAGATTTCAGGGTATTTCAAAGATATCAAGAAATGTCAAGAGGATTTCAAAAATATATAGGTCTTCAAAGATTTCATTAGATTTCTTAAGATTCCATCAGATGTATCTCATCTTGGGATTTTGAGAGATTTGAAAGATTCCAAGGAATTTCATAGAATGTCATTAGATTCTATGTAATTTCAAGAAATTGCGAAGAGTTTGAGGAATTACAAGTGACTTCAATTATCTTAACTCTTTCACTTAATTTCACGGGATCTCATACAATTTCATTTGATTTCATGACAATCACATAAAATTTCAACAAAATAATCTGATGATAAATTTACAGGGAGTTGTTGAAAATTCGTCTTTTTCAACTGAAAATTTTTAAGGAATAAAGAGATGTCGAAGACTTTCAAGAGTTTTTACAATTTTGTGAAGAATTTCTTTAGGAGAATTTGAGGATTTCAATTGATTTCAAAAGAATTCGAAAATTCAATTGATTCAAAAAAATCTACAGAGATTTCAACACGAAGATCAAGAAATTTCCAGAGGTATCAAAATATTCCGAAGGTTTAAATGAATTAAATATTGAATAAGGCATTTCCAAGATTTCGCATGATTTTTGAGATATGCAAATATTTAGAAATTAACCAGTTGATAAATTATAAAATTTTTCTCAAGATAATTGCATCTTCGGATTTAATAAGATTTCAAAGATTTCAAGGTATCCTGAAAAATTTCATGGGATTTCATGAGATTTAATACAATTTTATGAATTTTAATGAGGATCACATAAAGGATATTACAAAGGAAATCCAAAAATGTTCAAAGGATATTACAAAGATGCCAAAAATTTTCAAGAGATTTCAAGCGTTTTTACAATATTCTGAGGTATTTAAAATTTCTCCTTGATTTCAAAAGTAATAATGAAAAACGAAGGTTTCAAGGTATTTAAAATTACATTAGGGTATATCTAAGATTCCACGAGATTTTAAAGATATCAAGACATGTCAAGAGGATTTCAAAAATATTCAGTATTTGAAAGATTTGCATGGATTTCATTAGATTTCTTAAGATTCCATCAGATATCTTGGTATTTTGGGAGATTTTAAAGATTCCAAGAAATTTCATAGAATGTCATTAGATTTCATGAGATTGTGAAAGAAATTTTGAAGAGTTTGAAGAACTTCATGTGACTTGCAGTATCTCAACTCTTTTACTTGATTTGATGGGATTTTATACAATTTCTTGGGATTCCATATATTTCAAAGTTCTAAGGAAATCCTAATGAGGATTTCAAGGAATGCACTCCATTCCTAAAGAATTCAAGAATATTTAATTCATCACAAATGATCTCAGAAAATTGAAATGTAAACTTCAAAAGAGTTCAAGCGGCGTCGAGGGATTCCGAATAGATTAAGGGATTTGAAAATATATTAGGGTATTTCTGAGATTTTATGTGATATCAGAAAGAATCTCTAAAATGTCTAGTAATTCACAATATTCCTTTGGATTTGAAAAGATTTAAAACACATCAAGACATTTCACAGAACACGATGGGATTTCATGGGATTGCATGGGAGGTGTACAGCAACTTTCAAGAATCCTTATCTACCCTCAATTTCTAAAAAATGAAAGGGAAAATACTTTTCAGAGTGTCTTGAAACTCTTGAGTCTTATTCTCTATGATGATTCTATTATCTTCCAAAATTTGAGGTACTTTGTGGTACCACTGAAATGCGCTGTTATTAGTCTCAATCTCTTCCACCGTGAGCAGCCAGTAGTCAGACAAAAACTCGACTATCTCGATAATATCCTGGAGACTGCTTTCCAACTGCTTTAAGGAAAACTCCTCCACCTTCTTCATATAATCGATGAGCTCCATCAATTCAGAAGTGTTTGCAGGAGCACTCAATGCTCGATCAGAAATCGCTTGATATTCTTCTCCAGCACTTTTTCATGGAAGAAGTTGCAAAAGTATATATTATTGGGAGCTTGAAATACCAAAATTATAATCATTTATCTTTCCTTTCTTATCTTAATCTCAGCGCTGAAAATTCGTTTCATCTTATTCATATTATGTTAGTAATTTGAATTAATACCGTTCAATGCGCGCGAAGAACCGGTAGAGCGGAACACACGAAACATCCAATTTCGAAAACGATGCTGCATTTTTACATTTTCATCATAATGAGAAGGTATTGGCTATTTTGGATGAAAAATCAAAGAGGGGGAGCATTTTGAAAAATTTTTTGGACTTTGTTTCCAAGACTCAAAAATTGTAAGTACAATTTCTTGTAGCGCGTAAAAAGTGAAACAATTTATCCTAATCATTTTTTTCGATAAAAATAAAATTGTCAGGGCTATGGTATTTTCAAACTTCAAAAATATAAAAGAAAATGAGAATCTTTAGCCAAATAACGCAGGATTGAAAAGAAAGTCTGAGAGAAAAAATTTTTCTTCTTGGGAGCCCTACAAGACCATGAATACAACTTTTTGAATTTTCTCAAAAATACATTCTCATCACGTGTCTCGTGCTGCGCACTCGATGAAAGTTTGTCTAAAACGATGGAGAAGTTTTGTTGCCTTATTTTTTTCACATGTTGTGTAGTTTTCCTAGAAATTAAATTTTTAAATTTTTAATTTTATTCTTTACGATTAAAACAATAACCACGCACGCAATGGGAAAAATTATAACAAATTTACAGATATTTTTCGGATGAACAACTTTTCTCTATCAATCTTCTGTGTTGGCCTGTCATTTTTTCAAAAATTTTATTATTTCATTTTTACAGTTATCGAAATGAAAACTACATATCCTGGTAAAGTAATTAATAACACATTTAAAGATATTTTCCTGATAAAGAACTTGCGTCTATTTGATTTTTTCTAAGCTTGTGTAAATTGTCCAAAAGTTCATTTTTTCTCATTTTTTGAAAATGCCAGAACTCTGACAATTTTGTTTTTATCAAAAAAAATCATGAAGACAAATTGTTTCACTTTTTACCTACCACGAGAAACCGAACTTACAATTTTTGATTCTTGGAAAAATAGTCCAAATAAATTTTCAAAATGCTCCCCCTTTTTTATTTTTGATCCAAAATAGCTGGTCAACGAACTATTCTGGCGCTAATTATGATGTTTTTGCGAGTTTTTTCACACACATTGTTTCAAATACATGAAATACTACTCCATGCTGATAAATAGATGTTTATTTAAATAGTTTACAAAATTTAATATTGTTTTTAGCATTTTTCTCTTAGAAAAGGGTTAGAAGGTCAAGGTTTTTTCCTGAGATTTTCAACTTTTTGTCCACTTTTCACTTAAAGTAAGTAATTACTTAATTTGATTTAGCAAAAATAATTGTTCAAACAAATTTCAAATGTTTATAGCTATCTTCTCCAAGAATAATACTACATAGTTGCGGTTTTTTCCTGAAATTTTTAACTTTTTATCACTTTTCAATTAGAATAATGTAATATTTAGTTCATATTAAAAAAATTATTGTTTGAACAAATTATTATCATTGCTAATAACATTTCCTTTGCTTAATAATAGAAACTTGCGGTTTTTTATGAAATTTTTAACTTTTTGCCCCGTTTTCACTTGAAGTGAGTAGATATTTAATTCAATTGAACAAAATAATTGTTCAAACGAGTGATTATTGTTTATGGCTATCTTCTCTTAGATTAGTGCTAAAAAGTTGCGGTTTTTTTAAAATTGTAAACAAATAGTAAATAAACATTAGAGAAAATAATTAGAGTGTGTCCATAATTCATATATAAATAAAAAAACTATCGTTTTCGTTACACCTTAACTTGAGCCCGCTTTCAGTTTTGAAGCTATATACAAGCCCAATTTTGTCTTAAAACAAGACTGTACGTAAGGGTGGTCCAAAAATGCATTAGAAAATTTTTTTTTCGAATTTTTATGCAAAACGCCCAGAAATTTGTTCGAATCCACTAAAAGATAAATGGATTTAAAAAAAAAATAATAATAATATTTAGAGGTGGCGCAAGCCCCATGAAGTTCAACACGTATTTCCCATGAGAAAAAAAACCGTTTTTGTAAATTTTATTCAGGATTCGAAATACTAGGTGAATCAAGCTCGAAATTCACCATTTCTCTTTACAATTAGTCACAGAAAGCGACTTGTCTTTTTGGTCTCTCAAAATGGGTGCCAAAGCACGATCGAATGTGATCATTCTCTCGAAAGTTATCGAGTTCACAATTTATTTTTTATCATTTTTCGGGCGATCAAAATGGGAATTTTCGATTTTTTGAGAAAATTTCAAAAGTTGTATTTACGATACTGTAGAGCTCTCAAGAAGAAAATTTTTTTCTCTTTGACTTTCTTTTCAATCCTGCGTTATTTCGCTAAAAATTCTTATTTTCTTTTTTACTTATGAATTTTGAAAATAACATAACATAACATGCTCCCCTCCTTTGATTTTTCATCCAAAATAGCTAGTTAACGAACTTAAGCTGTCTTTTTAGTCCTTCAAAATGTGTGCCAAAAGGCAATCTAATCCGATTAGTCTTTCAAAAGTTAAGGAGCATGCAGACGACAACGACGACAACAGACAGAAAAAACCCATCGTAAAAACTACTTTTTCGGAATCAGGAGGTCCAAAACGTGGAGATTTCATAAATTTCGCAAAAGTCGATTTTCACATAAAACCAATATCTTCTCATTATGATGAGAATGTAATGATCTGTGAACTCGATAACTTTTGAATGAATAATCATATTCGATCGTGCTTTGGCACTCATTTTGAGGGACCAAAAAAACAAGTTGAAATCATTAACCAGCTATTTTGGATCAAAAATAGAAGAGGGGGATCATTTTGGAAAAGTTTTTTTACTTTTTTTCTAAGATTCAAAAATGGTAAGTACGGTTTGTTGCAGTAGGTAGAAAGTGGAACAATTTATCCGAATGATTTTTTTTTTTTTGTTAGAAACAAAATTGTCAGAGTTGGGGCATTTTTAAAATTCAGAAATGTAAATAAAAATGAGAATTTTCATCCAAATAACGCAAGATTGAAAGAAAAGTCAGAAGCAAAAAAAGGTTTCTTCTTGGGAGTCGTACAAGATCGTTAATACAACTTTTTGAGTTTTCTCGAAAAATCGAATATTCTAATTTTGATCGCACAAAAAAATAATGATAAAATTCCATTTTAAGAACAAAATTGTTCTTTGAAAGAACATCTACAAATAGTGTTTAATTTTTTTTCTCATGAGATGCATAGTTTCGGTATTAGTCCGAAAAAACAACATTTCAAATAAAAGTCAAGTTTCTAGCAAAACTTAACGAGATACAAAGAAAAGTTTGAAA
>WSXT02102504.1:0-11405 GCA_011762715.2 Neuroterus valhalla
AAATGAACACCTGAAGCAGTAAAACATCGCATGGACTTTTAATAAGTTCGTGAAATTCGTTCATTTCAATAATGTCATCGGTCAAAATGCTCAAATTTTCAGCAGTCACATATGGAAGTCTTCAAGAGGTCATATGTGTACGACCATTATAAAAATTCCAGAATTTCGATTTCAATCCAGCAGTTATGGGCGTTGATGTTAGGTGGGTCAAAATTATCAATTTCCGGTTTTTGTTTAGTTTCCTGAAGCTTTGCTTCTTTTGGGAGGGTATAAAATTATACATATACTCTAAGCGAGGCGATCTAACTGGGAAAAACGGGACCGTCACGATATAGGTATGACATGTGACACCCCAATGCATGGCACCGACGCAGCTATCTCGCCCTCTCTCTCTTTCGACCCCCCTCCCGTTCTGAAGGCCGGTGTAGTATATGTATAAGTAGTACATATAGTAGTAGAAGTAGTATAGTAGTATAGTATAGTATATAGTATAGTATATAGTATAGTATAGTATAGTAGTAAAGTATAGTAGTATTGTAGTATGTACAAATATGACCAAGTAGACTCTGCGACACGGAATTACACGTTGCGCGTGAGTAAAGGCATTTATAATGAATATTCTGATAGTGATTCGTCTGAAAGTTCATGTCTACATATAAAACTTGAAACTGACAAAATTGATCATTTTTCTTCTTTGAAATTTGACTCTCCCATTGCGATCAACTTTAAACTTCCTGCTACAATATTTCTTTTACTGGCGTGCATGTATGCATGAAGTGAGATGATAGCTATTTTCTTCCAATCGCTGAATGAAATAACAATCAAATTCATCATTTTCTTTGAACGCGAAAGAGCAAAGCTTCTGTCGGCGGTTCCGCAACCGCTCCACTTTTTTTTTATCGGCAGCCCCAGTGCCAGGATTTCCAACCAAAACCATGTGTTCTGGCCTTCCGAT
Source organism: Neuroterus valhalla (assembly GCA_011762715.2). Taxonomy (NCBI): domain Eukaryota; kingdom Metazoa; phylum Arthropoda; class Insecta; order Hymenoptera; family Cynipidae; genus Neuroterus; species Neuroterus valhalla. Next base: position 956 of record WSXT02102504.1, read on the forward strand.
AATTCATGGATCGCAATTGAATTTTATATCATAAAATAATACGCAAATTGCAAACGAAGGCTTATTTGATTTAAATTATTCATCTCAACACGATTTAACTCTATCTATATAAAAATATTCTATAAAAGCAAATTACAACTCCTTTGTGAAAAATAGAATTAAGTTCAAGTAAGGAGAGGAGAAGATTATCGTGGATACATCGAAGATTATAGACTTGATTTAAAAGAATAATGATTGAAACACGAATAAGAATCATAGTTCGAAAAATGATCGGTATGAATAAAACTGAATAGATGTTAATATAAGAACATCGTAATCAGTGGCGGATCCAGAGGAGGGGCTATGGAGGCTGTAGCCCCCCCCCCCCAGAAATCCCTCGATTGTGTGGCGATTGTCCCAACTATCAAGCCCCTCCTCCCCACAGTTCAATCCTAGATCCGCCACTGATCGTAATCAGTCAATATAGGAAAATTGATTCCAAGAGGGAAAAAAGGATTTGTATAGAATATTTTTGCTCGCTCCTTATATTTTTTCGGAGATTTTTTATTATTTTATTCTTTATGATGACTGGACGTTGCATTACGCTATTTCAGGTGGAAGCTACATACTTCTGTTTGAAATACATGATTGCATAATCAGCACATATACGTTCCAAAATTTCTGAGTTTTTCATCTCCTTACTTTTAGAAATAATGCTAAATTATCACTCTCTACATTGTCCCACTTTTTGGATGTATGTCATATATATAACGAAACAACAAAATGCCAAATCATGTGTTTCAATCCCAAAAATATTCCGAGACAAATGCGCGCGTCCACGCGCACAATATTTCTATTGCATATTATTATACTTACAGGATTGGTTACAACCACTAGGATAAGGCACATAATACATTTGAAGTTCTTCATTTTCTCGGAATAAAGATAACCTGATCAATTTTACGAGTGAATTACAAATGAATATTCATCCAGATGTTTGAGAGTTTTTTGCTCTGGTCGCTACCTCGATCATTATCTGTTTTTCATACCTATTTTTATCCACACGCTCAACTTGAAAAATACACAGATCCTTGACACTATTACGTTCAGATAAGGACAAAATTTATCATCTTGTTTTGATAAGATTTCTGATTTTAGATCACAACAGATCAAATTGAGAGAAAAAAATCTGCCAGGAAGTCTCGAAACGTGGAGATATCATAAATCCCGCGAAAGTCGATTTTCACATAAAACCAATACCTTATCATTAGGATAAAAATATAGAAACTTTTTATTCCATTAGTGTTTTGGAGTTATTAACTTAATGAAAATATATTCTATCAATTAATTTGGGGGGAAATGGTAGTCTATGAGGTAATCGAAATTTGAACTCGTAATGTATCTTTCTCTGCCTGCTTAGTCTCAAAGTAAACAATATTTTGTGCTAAAACTTCAGGGAATTGAAGAAATGATATTAGCTGGCTGCTGTTGGGGCCCTTCTTATTTATGTTGCTCAAACATAATCTGTTTCTCATCAATTTCAGAATTTCACAAAGCAATATCTGTGCAGACAACAAACGGTTTACATGGAAAAGTGAAAAAAAAGGTTATCAGTGAAAAAAAGAAAAGCAAAGGGACCAGACAGCGTATGGCTCATACATTTTCTCCAATCTCGAGATTTAACCGAAAACATTATATTCTTTAAAAGTAAAAAGGCGAAAAAAATACACTGCAAGATTTAAAATTTTGACCGCGTCATAGACTACCATTCGCCTTTAATGGAAGCATATTTCACTTATCTTGAATGTTCTTATGATATAAATAAATATATTATTTCTCCTCAACAGTCGAAATAAGAAGATGGTTCCATGCACAATTGTTTCTGTTTCATTCATAATCAGTCTCGTCAGGGTCCACGTAAACTTTTCCCTAACTACAGTATCTTCTCTTGCACATTTTGTTTCTCCAAATCATTATTTTTCTAGACTATTCACAATAAATTGTTCTATATTCCATCACATAACTATCGACTGGAAACGCTTGAGCTAAGAAGTAACTTTCCTGTTCGTCTTATTCTACTCCATTTTTGCCTCAATCTCGTCATTTTCCTCATTCACTCTTTCATTTTCCCTCTGTCGTTCAAGTCACATTCACCTTATTTTAAAATCTACTCCTTATCTCATCTTACTTCTTATAAGATCTTAACAATCTCGCTAAACTTGTCTTTCTTCCGAAGCCTTCTATAGTAAGTTCTTCATGGTCTTCTTAACTCATATATCTATATTTCCTTTGCTGCAGAATCTCCTATTTTTATTCTCAAGTAGGTTGGACGATTCAATGTGTCCCCAGAGGGTTTTCATCTTCCTCGTTCCTCTCCACTATTGCTTTACACACCCTTCCACTACCTTAGAAGTAAGTGAGGGAAACCTATAGCTTAAGGTGGGTTCCGAACCACCGACAAGAAGCTCAAAAATAACACTTCTTCGTTATTTTTCCACTGCTTCTCTTATTTAGTTTTCCCAGAAATCCTTTGCCCTCCTTGCCGCTCCAATACCTGATACATCCCTTCATGCTCCTTCTTTCATAATGAATTAGGCGTCCTACAGTTTAACCCTGGGAGACCTACAGCTCAAGGTGGGTTCCGAACCACCAATAACACCAGCCCTAAGTACTTAGAGTAACATTTTCCTCTAGAGGTACCGGCACAACGACTTTCCGGAGATGAACACTCCCTCGCTAGGCAAGTGTTCACCGCGTGGGCCGCCGAAGCTCTTCCAGAGTTCGAGGCGGGAATCGAACCCACAACCAGCCGGCGTGGAACCAAAGCGCATGCCTTAGCCCCCACGACCAACTGACCACCACGTGTGCGTCAGTGTATACATCTTTTCTTTTCCGATTCCTACTCGATCCTATACTTTTCTCATTCTTTGTTCCTATGATTATGAGATGAGTATATTAGGTACAAGGGTGCTCAGAAGACGACCATGTATCAAACTTCTCAACAACAAAATATTCGCTACTTCATCTTCTTCTCCCAGACCAAATTTTTGAATTCTAAAATATCTCTTATTCTCTCTTTATCATAATCTTCCTCAAAGTCTTCTATCAGTCTGTAAATTTGACTTCTTTTAATAGGTAATACGCTGTCTTGGAGTGCAGGAAAACTGCTTTTCATTTCTATTCCTTCTCGTTTTCACTATTTTTATTAACCAAATGATATACACCATATATGTTATTTACCAAATTATTCCTCTTCGCAATCTTGTCTGAAACAGTGGCTCTATCTCGCTCTTCTCAGCCTATTCCTTCAATTTTTATGATTAAAGAGTTAAGTATAACTCATGCATTGCTGACATAAGGCTATTTTTTGACATCCTCAACTTCTTCTATTCTGCCTTCTTTGCGATCAGTACAATTACTCGATCTGTCTCTACTTTTATGATCCTTCTCCTTCCCATACTCTCTTACACATTATTCATGCTCATTCATCAGCTCTTCCTTCCTTCTTCAGTATTTATTTTGAACCACATCCATACCTGGTATCATCCTATCTTATATTATTCGAAACACCTTATTCATCTATTTTATGTTTACAGCTTTGTAACGTGTAGGTATGCGTTATTATGTACAAAGTCCTGCCATATATATAAAAGAAGCCGTTCGAAGGCTGGCTAATGCGGCAAACATCGCACATCGTAGAGAGGAGAAGAACTCGTCTCAGGCGAACAGAGTGGGGTTGGCCAGCCAATCACGGCATAGCAGTGCCAACTGACATGAAATGCCAGTCCACTGGCAGAACGATTCCATCGAGTTTGTACAAGGTGGTAGCGTACCTCGTATAATACCATTCAAACTCAACACTTTTTTTTGTTGTTTGATGCGATTTACAATTTCGATTATGGATTTCCTTTCAGAATTTATAGAAAATGCGAACCATTCTAGGATGTTGTTGCGGTGATCCCCTGGCTCGCTAGAATTCTCTATAAATTTCGGGAAGTTTTTGATTCCATATTTGCCTTTCTTTCTCTGGAGGGACACGTTTCTCCTGAGGGCTAGTAGGGTGAGTGTAGATGAGTTTTTTTAAAAGAAAATTCATTGCTTCTCTTCTTTATTTGAACTTTTTATCTAAACTTACACTTGCCCTAATGATTCTGGGGAGTTGTTGCAGTGACTTTCATTTCTTCACAACAGAACAGAAATCAATTTCTAACTTGTTGAATTCAACTGCAAAATACTAGTTTCTGACAAGATAGTTAAAAGCTCAAAATATTAAAAGACTTTCCAACGAAATTCCAACATATCATCGGCCGAGAAGATTGATGGCCTCCCGAAAAGACGAATTTTCAAGAAAGCGCATCAATTGACATAACAATCATTGTTGAATTTCCAAACCGATTGAACGAATCCTATACCAATTTTTCGAATTTTCAAGACGGCGCGGCTAGACGAAATGTCCATAAAACAGTTGAATATTTAAACCAAAAATACGAATTTCCAACAAGACAGTATCTCCACCAGAAAATGAAATCGATTTCATTCATTGACTTTTTACCAAAAATTTAAAACCGAATATCTCCATTCTTTGATAAAAAAGATACATTTCCAAACGCAAGTTAGAAATTTTCTATGAAGAATCTCTCAGGATTTTTGTATAACACATGTCAATCTAGGATGTTTTAATTCAAAATCATTTGATTTTGAAAAGAATTGAAATCGTTTTTTCTTGATGTTATTTAGAATCACTTATTAGTTGACTGTATGTAAATAATGAATATTAATTAATTGATTCGAAATATACTTGGAAATACTTGGAAACTTTTCTCTGAATATTCCTGAAAAACAATTTTGCATCGTGCTGTCATGGAAGATTCCTGAATTTCTCTTTATTAATTTTTTTATTCAATATCCAATAGCAATACAAATGTTAGAAATTTTTCCGAATTTATGATAAACAAATAAGTTTATCAAAATGATTTCGTGGGGATCGCAGTGTTGCGTCATTTGATTCGCACTAAATTCGAACAATCATAATTGTTTACACTGTCCTTATCAACAAATACACTATTTGTCTGTTTTTGGCGGTATGAACTTGATTTTTCGAATGTGATGAACTGTGAATGACTTCCGTCTAAATTTTCAAGAACATTTTGATGACAGTCAACAATTTTATCATGAACAACAATTGTTTGAGCAGATGTATGGCATTTTTGGTACAAATGTATATATATTCAAATAAGATAACATTTTTTCACGGAATCAATATCCATATATTTAGCAATGATGGCTTGCCATGAATCGATACCATTTGATGATTGTTTACATAAACTTATTTAAGAAACGCATTCTTCGGTTGTTCATCAACATTCAAACTAGTTTTTTCGTGCGATCAACTGTTAATAAAATATTTTAGAGGTTCGTTTTGATAGTTCGGTAAAGATTCAGCTAAGTCAAAGAGACCGTTGCTTCTAGAAACAACATGGTACGTGCAATGTATCTGCCAATAGTTCTAACTCAGATAATCTTATTAGTTTATTATTATTATTATTATGTTATAAACTCAATTTTAGGAACCGGTAAAAATTAATAACGGCAGTTGATACGTCTTTAAGAATAGTTCACTAAATAACAATGTTGAATCATTTACGTGCAGAATAATGTATTGAGGTTTTTGGTAACAGAAGTCATCTTACGTACTAGCGGAATGATTAGGGTAGACAAGTTGCGAGCGTTTGGTTTACAGGGTTTTGCATCGGTTCGAATAACAACTATAGCCAGAGAGAATTTTTCACAGATGAATTAATAATTACATTTTTCAATAAGATTTCTTATCATTCATCTTATCCAGTACTATCACAATATTAGTTCAAAGCTGTGAGGCACTACAGAACTTAGTTATTTTTGATAGGTTTATCGTTGGCTAAGTACTACCTTTGTACTGACTATATGTACTCGAACAATGCCTAATCCACGTGTCAACACCTAAAAGATAAACAAAGAATAAGTAATAAACGTATCTATATACAAAAGTAGAATTTTACTTTTCGACTCTGCCATAATAAGACGAGACGAGCTTAATAAAAGATAATCTCAAAAGTTCTCCGGACTGGTACTTCCTAATTTGTTCTACAACGAACAAATGTTTGCGTTCCGATTTGAATTTGTATTCCAAGTTTAGCATAGATATGCCTAATAAGTAAACCTGTTTAATGATCTACAGGGTAGGGGAGAGTAGGGATAGACATTGCTTGAGCGAGAGCAGTAGTAGAAGAAGAGGCAGGTGTGTCACTCGTGCAGTGGAAGAGACGAAGGTTCCGGTCATTAGCTACGGCCTAGAAAACGTTGGGAGTGAGATGTATACTGCCCGATCTGACGTGGTACTATTTCGGTTGGGAAATTCCCCTTCGGTATTGAAGTCAAAATCGTAATCCAGTGCAGAACCTAGTCACATTGTACAAAGTCTTCATATATCTAGATTCGTAACGAGCTCCTAGACAGCATCAAGACTAGGACTGCACCGCAGAAAGCTCAAAGTTGATAACGTTGCAAAAGTAAACATTTCCAAGATAGCGTCAGGCTAGCCTTCCGTGAATAGACCGGCGCGATGGAAACTGTACTTGGTTTAGCATAAAATGAGTCTGCAGCAACATTTTTCCACACGGTAACTGCCGCATGTCCTGTAATAAAAATATTTGGGAAAATTGTTAAAAAAAGAATAAAAGTCTAAAAAAAGGGTACAAGGAGGTTTCCATTAATCTCTTTTTACAGAATTATCCAAAGGTATAACGCAATCATGAGTTTCGTTGTACGATACAAGTACGCACTTTGTCGAAATCATGTCAGGTGTTATGGCTAGAAATGCAGAATCAGACGACTTTTTCGCGACAATCCGACAAAATTCGTCCGTCATGAAAGTCAAATTCGTCTCAGAAACACGGAATAGTCGATTATTTTGTACTGGCGTGTATTCGTCTGCTATAATGAAAAACTTCTCTTCATTTCTAGTACATAAAACAAGCAAAATTTCTCGTATGGAAACAAAAACATTATCAGTAGTTTTAGTGACGCTATTATTCCTTTCTTATTCTGATTGAAGTTAACGAATGGTGCAAAACATTTTGTGGATGGAACGTTTATAACTCCTTGCAGTGAAAGTAACCCTCTCTCGAAGTAGGCGTTCGATTATAAATTTGCGCTCTTCATCTAATGTAATTTCAATATTAGTTCCAAACATTCTCAGGTGTGGACTCCATTGAACACATCGTTCAGTACGAGCGAATCTTCACATTCTATCAAAAAGTTCTTTGTCAGTCGACGAAAAATTGTGTAGCGAGAATGTCTGCGTAGCAAGTTGATTGATCACTTTTACGCGCAAATATGATTCACATATTTGGTGAGGTATGGCTTGAGCATAATTAAAGAGTTTACTTGAAACTCTGTTACAGTGCTCAAATGGGGAGGTCGATTGTCCCGACGACGCACCATACTCAAGTACGGTACGCGGAATATGGTAAAGAAGGTGTACATAGAATGTCATGAATTCTCTACCGAATAGTCCTTCTACTTGGGAAACGTAAACGTTCAGTGCTTTTGTACCTTTCGCGAATTCCTCTGCACTGATTTTCGTTTCCAAAAATACGTGCATGCTGAACACAAAGAGAAGTAGAGTAAAAAGTCTTTCCACTCTGATGCTTTCCACAATTTTCTGAACCGCATCGATCTAGGCGATCTAGTCAGCTCACTTGGTGGTTTTTTTTACACAAAGATGCGCCAATTTCTCTACGCTTGTCTCCGTGGCACCATACTTTACCACTCAACTTCGGATTCGGCATGGCATCAACCATCATTTTCAATACACCCAGTAGCACACAGTGCATTGTAATGTGATGGACATGAAATACCACGAGTTTCTTCGACTGGTCATGGCAGAATCCTCTAAGAGGGAGAATTTGCATTGGGTCTTGATAGATGTCTGGCAGATAACTGAATCTTCCAAGCTCTTTTCACTGGCGCCAGGAATTTGTGTATGTTTAGGTGGGCCCGTTCCAGAGAGTTCCTGCCATCTACTTGGCACGACGCCCCTTTGCTAGGGATTTGCGACTTACTCACTTCCAAGGGTAAAGTCACGTTCAGCTTCAACCAATTTGGGCGGGCTCATGAGACAGGAAGTTTCACAGGTCAATGACCGGCCAAATAGAGACTCATCATATCAATTTCTTTGTCAAGTTAATTGTTGAGGTCCAATTTTTTGCATTTAATTTTCTGTTGAAAATTAAAGAATCCAAAAGGACAGATGTCCTTTGTCTGTGACCCGCGAAAATTCCCTTACAATTAATTTGATTGTCGTTGAAAGCCAAAGGTTTTAAAGGTTCGTCCTGTGGTGAACCGACAACATCTAGTTCTTCGCGCACGTGCGTAGTTATGGCATCCTTAGGGCCCTCTCTGTGTTTGACGGTTCCTAACCGTTTTTTTCAAATTGTGTTCCGCGCATTGCTCACCTTTTGTCGGAGTTTGTACATTTTATTTTAAAGCTTCGTGATCAATAACACTATGTCCATGCTTACTTCTTCGAAGTATTAGATAATTATTCGTAAAGCTTGCTGAATTAACTTGACCAATTTTTCGGAATAAACTGTTAGTTGTGTTTAAAGACTAGAGTTTACTTTCTTTCCTTTTGAAACAAGTTGAGTCAAGACCCACTCCAAAATCCTTGCTGTGCTACCTAAACTTGCATGCAAAATTTTCAGGGTAATCTCCTAAATAAATATAGTGACTGAACCGCCAGGCGTAAATTCGTTTTACGCCCCATAATGGAGTACCTGGAATTGCGAAGTCCTCACCAATTCTACTTTGGTTAATTAGACTATCTGATTTATTACGACACTGAAGTTACCTATAGATATAGATTTGAAACTTTGGACAGTGTTTATAAAAAAAGTATTGGTCGCATCAAAAAACTAAGGGTATCACTGAATTTGTCTCAACGATATCTTTTGAGGATACCCGAATCAGGTTTGAAAATAAATTATTTGAACAAATAAATTTTTAATAACATTCGGATGAAGATATAAACAAATGTATCAATCCGACGACGGTTCTGAAAGTATTAGCAGATAACCAATGTGAATACTCCGTGGAGATCCGGAAATGGCTGCGAAAGAATAATTATTTGGAAAATTAAATTGTTTATAAATTTTTTTCTTCGTTTTTGACTATCCAACATCCAAGAAACTGAATCAACGTTTAACGAGAGGAGGAACCATAAAACCGATCACCTTTAAATCATATGCGATTGATGATTATTTAATAAAACATTATTTTCATCCCCTCCACGTCCACAACACATACTGAGAGCAAGCGCATATGGATTGGAATTCCTGGACTCTCATAAAAATGAAGCTGGCAGTTCTTTCAGAAAACCAAGGACATCGATGGATTCTCCTAGAAAATACCCTTTGCAGATGAGAAGAACAAAATGAAAAAAGAATTATTTAAACAATTATATTGTTAATAATTTTCTTTTTTTAAAATAAATCAGGAATAAAAATTTATGCCCAATCTCAACTTAGAAATGTTCCTCATAGTCACTCGATTAGTGGGGATTTTGAAAATTTATTTGAACAATTAAATTGTTTATAATTTATAATTTTTTTTTAAACAATTGGGTTCTGACAATTCATGTTTAATCGCAACCTAGAAATGTTCCTCATAGTCATATTGATCAGTGGGGATTTTGAAAATTGGAAAAATTAATTTAAACAATCTTTTCAACACTCCCACGCACAACACACATACTAGAAGCCAGCGTATATAGATTTCAGTTTTTGGCCCATCATTAAAATATAGCTGGCAGGTCTGTCAGAAAACCAAATATATCAATGGATTCTCCTTGGAAATGCCCTTTGGAGATCAGAAGTTCAGACTCAAAGATAATTTATTTAAACAATCAAATTGTTTATAATTTTTATTTATTTCTTAGACAATTAAATTCTGACAATTCATGCTTAATCGCAACCTAGAAATGTTCCTCATAGTCAGATTGATTAGTGGGAATTTTGGAAATTTCAAAAATATTAATTTAAACAATCTTTTCGACACTCCCACGCACGACACATATACAAGAAGCCTGTGTATATAGATTCCAATTTTTGGCTTAGCATAGAAATATAGCTGGCAGGTCTTTCAGAAAACCAAAGATTTGAATTCCAGGGATTGTAAAAAATAAAACCGAAAGCATATCGAATCATCATAATATAATTTGATAGAGAAACATAACTTATTGGAATATGAAATAATATAATACAATAGAATATGATAAAAAATATACATTTTTATAATACAAAACGATAATAATAAGTTCAATTGAATATATACAACAATACTGTGAAATTATTGATATGAAAATTTACTATATATTTACAATAAAATGCATTTACATCTACTTATATGCAATACTTTACAATTCTATAATAAC
>WSXT02102515.1:0-11405 GCA_011762715.2 Neuroterus valhalla
TATATATAAAAGAAAACATTGGTTTCACAACCTACGCAGGGTGGCTATGCCAGCGGACACGGGGCGCTTCACCTATGTTGCCAGAAAATTGCAATATTCAAAAAAGACTGTGGAAACGTTGAGAGAGACCGAGTAGCTAATTACTAATCGTGGTTAGTACAATGTGCTCCTGGACTCACACGCAGCCGTAAGGCTTATTCTACCCAGCCTATGCCATAAAAGTGTGTTGAGAAGTAACTGTGCTCGTGGTGGTGCTGATGATTGATTGGCCCTGAGTTCATGTAATGCATAGGAAAAATCTAGAAAATTCCATCCTTTACATGATGAGAATGATTGAATCAAACTTTTAAGAGACATCAACCGAAAATTACTGCGATAAATATTTTCGTTTTCCAAGGAAATCCCGTTACAGGTTCATATTTATCATCATGATTTTGTAGGAGAAGCGCCGTGCACTTGATTCTGAATTTGAAAAGCGTTAGGACTTCTTCTACATTTTTCAATGAAAGTCTTACAACTGTTGGTTTTAGTTAGTTCTATTTTCTGAGCGGGCGGATAGTGAAAGACTTGCAGCCTTATGCACGCAGGCTAGAAAGCTTGTTGTGCTGCATCGGCAATCGTTTTTGCCGACGTTGTCAACTAAAAATAAAATAAATAAATTATATAAATGAAAGTAAAAATAAAAGAATAGTGTATTATGCTACCAGTGCAAAAGGTAGATGGCTCCACACAAGGGTAAAGTTTGCTGTACTAGGCATAGGCGAATCAAAGTGAAATCTTAGACCACTTGGAGGCAAGCCGAATGCGGAACGAAATGCAAAACGTGAACAAGCCGGAGACGAGCCTAAAACGTTCCATAAAGAAGGCGATGCGAAGTACTGGAAACTTCACAGAAATTACAACTGCCTAGTTCCAGCACTTGTTGCACACGATACTTTATGTTACAAAGCTTTCCAGAAGAACAATGATGATTCTGCCAGTCCTAAAATTTAATTTTTCATAACGTCTTCATCGAAAATCTGACTTCGGATGCCTTTATAGCTGGGCTAAAGAAGCCGATTTCAAGCAAGGTAAGAAAATCGGTATATTTGTTTTTACTCTCTCCCTTTTACGGGGATTGAGAGTCGCGACTCTCCGTGAAACGCCGAAGCTCTTCCAGAGTACGAGGCGGGAATCGAATCCGTACCCAGACGGAGTGCGTCCAAAGCTCATACTTTAGCCTCCGCGACCAACTGACCACTGCAAGCGAAGTCAAGTAAGTCAAAAAAAATCTGACAGGAACTGCAATACATTATTTCGATTCACATCTCGGAACCATCTTCAGTCCGAGGTCTTTCCGAGAAAATTACGTTCTTCCTCTTGCCACGCAATATGCTATTGAAATAGGATACGCAAATGCAATAACTAGAAAAATTGATAAATTTTGCTGGCCAGATAGATTTTGCCCAAAGTGCTCGAGCGCAGTCTTTAGAAAAATGTATCTTGTTTCAAAAGCGAAAGCGCAGGATCTAGATGAAATTATTTAATAAATGTTTGTTACCGCAGTTTCGGAATCAGTCACCTCCCGCACGAATACATGCCTCGAAAATCGAACTGTCCGTCATGCCTTGCAACAAATATAACAAAAGGACTCACATCTTTTTTGGTTGAAAATTCCTCTAGAAATAAAGATACGTCCTGTTGTGAATCTCTTCATAATCTTATTAAATTCGGTACATGAAGAGGTCTATTTAAAAGAAGGGAGGTTTATAATAAATCTCTGTTTGTGATTATGCGAGAGTCATCCGCTAAAGAGAAAGGTTTTTTTAAGTAGAATTTTGGTAAGCTGACTAATAATTTATAATTATACTACATTGATTCAGGAAATATGATCCAATCCTGTCCGGTTTTCTCCGAATCAAACGATGATTATGTACAAAGATATTCCTCACCCCTCGAGTTGGTACTACAAATTTTTTTTGTCCTTCTTGCAGAATAGCGGAGATCCGGCAGCAAAGTACAATCACTGCTAGACCTTATGCTGAGAACAATTTGACAGCATAGGCTTGGTAAGAGACATGTCATGTCCTACTACGCGGATCAAGGAAGGAAAGTACCATGGCAGTAAAAACAACAGGCGATACCACGAATACTTGCTAGCAGAATGACTAAAAGACTATAATTTATCGCTGTGAATTGAGCTGAAGCAAATTGTATTACTATTACCTTCATTTGTACTGTCCCTAGTCCGAAAATATTCCTGCATTTTTTATCTGTTTTTCTGCATCAACTTTGCTGAGAAACACGGCTCGTGGAGATTGTGTGGAGTTGGGGAGTATTCAACACCTAGGATTTCATAATTTTGAAATTCACAATAAACAAAAAAATAAAAAAAAAGCCTGCTCTTCTTATCTGTGGATCTTCTCAATTCTTCGGCTAATTTTCCTTTGCGCACATTTGTACAAAAACATGTGAATACGTTGTTATTTTCAAATTGACATTTCTATGTAAATTTGATGCTCTACGTACATTTTCGACGTATTATAGAGGTCATCTTATTCCTACCGTAATAGACAGCAATTTCACAGTTCGGTCAGAATCCTGTCACAGTATTATTTGAGTTAAATAACAATACAGTGGTAACTAGCATTGCGATGTTCTTTATTCACTGCTCTAATTACAGTTTATTCCCGACAGTTCATAGGATCAATTACGGTTGAGTGTAATTTTCAGCAAGAATTTGTTCACAGTATGATGAAAGAGTCTTCAAAAGTTTCTTGAAGTGCACTTTTCGGCTGCATCTGTTTTCATAGTTGACTTTAGAATTTTTTTCAATATAATTCAATAATAAAAATAAATTCGTGCCTAAGGTTTTTTATAATAAAATATATGTACTAGAAAATCCATTGCTGAATTTGAAAAATAATAAATTTCAAGATCCTGAATTCATAAGAACAATTTTCTCTAGGATATTAGAGTGGAAAATAGAGGCATACGTATCGTAAAGCAGGGATGGGCGGTGCATTTGTGGAGGAAGTAGCGCCAAATCATTTTGAATATTATCTTTGAGTAGTATAAGAATAAAGAATAAACAAAACTATTTATTTTAAATAAATAGTTTTGTCAGAAAGAAAATATCTCCAAAAATTACCGGCTACTGAATTTCACCTTCTCATTGTAAAAATCTGTCAAAAACTAATATTCTAAACATATCCGAATATAGGGTATCAGTACGAAACTACAGTATTTTAATAGAAAAAAATCTATCGGTTATCGCAAGAATGGAAGGCCATTTTAAATAGCTCGTAATTTATCATATATTCCATTTGGGCTCAACTATGAGATCCACTTTATTTTAATTGTGAAAAAATATATTCAGAGGCTCATTCACCCTGACACCCTGACCTGGACCTCCAAAATGATATTCTACAAGAAGTTTTCCTCAAATCGATATCCAAAGTGACCAAAATTAACTTCGAAAGTGATGACGCTGGTCACCGTGCATTTTTCTCTGCACTAGGTGTCTAGAATGATATTCTACAGGAAGTTTTCCTCAAATCGATATCCAAAGTGACCAAAATTACCCTCGAAAGGGACGACGATGGTCCCCGTGCATTTTGCTTTGCTTAGGTGTCCAAAATGATATTCTACAGGAAATTTTCTACTAATCGATATCCAAAGTGACCAAAATTAACCTCGAAAGTGATGACGATGTTCTCTGCGCATCTGACTTTGCACTAGTTCTCCGAAATGATATTCTACAGGAAGTTTCCCTCAAATCGATCTCCAAAGTGACCAACAATAACCTCGAAAGTGATGACGATGGTCACAGCGCATTTCGCTCTGCACTAGGAAATCCAATTAGATAACACTTTATGAAATCCGGTTTGATCCAGATTGACGTAGGAACTTAGTGCACGATTTGAAAAGTATAAATTGGAAATCCAAACTGAGACCAATTCAAAATGAGCTTGGAAATCCAAATTGATGACAGTTATGGAAACACCAAACTAAAACTGGTTGAAATGAATTTGGAAATCCAATTAGATTACACTCCATTTTATCCATATTGAACCGCATCGACGTAGGAACTTGGTTCGAAATTTGAAAAATTTAATTTGCAAATCCGAACTGAGACCAATTCAAAATGAACTTGGAAATCCGAAATTATTATGGTTATGGAAAATCCGAACTGAAATTTGTTGAAAATGAAATCGGAAATCCGACTAGCATGCAGGTAAGTGATGTCCAGATTGAACCTGATAGACTTTCTGATCGGCAATTTTTTTCAATTCGGCAGCCGGATTGAACCTTGCTGGTGCATACCGATACTGATGGAATATCAATCCGGTTCAAATGGTCCTTTTAAGTAGGGCGACATCAAATACAACTATATTGTAAAAAAATGTTGGAATCGGATGATATATGCTTTTCTCTTATATTCGATTTACAATTGCGATGATTAAAAACATAATTTGCCTTATTAAGTCTTTTTTGCAAATGCACAAAAAAATTTTGTTTAGATTGAGTTAAATGGACACTTCGTTGGAAAAATTGGGGTATGTCAAACCTCATATTTCATTAGCTCGAACTAAAAGCATAGGTTATTATTTCACATTAATGGATCAGAAATTTCGCTGTGTTCAAAATGCTTCGAAATTAGATTTAAAAACCACAAGTATCCTGAATCACAAAAAAGTTGGATAATAAAGTGTTTCTTCGGTTCAAGCTCAAGAAATTTTAGGTTCACAATACTTAACTTCGTTCACAATGTGTGCATATGACTTAATTTAAGAACAACATGTTTTTGAACATTTTCAGAAAAATTGTTATTGCAGGAAAAATTATGTTGCACAATTTTTAATTATGGTTAACAATTCAAAACTGTAAATATAACAAATTAATAACATTTTGTAATCCATTAAGAAATATTTAAAAGTCAAAGTCTTAAAACTGTGCAGATTTGAAATTGTGTTTTGACTTAGGTCTTATGTCAATAACCCACAATTTTCTTTCCCTCAGCTCAAAATATTCCTATTCTCTAATTGGGTATCTAACTTTGTACATTTAAAATAAAAACTGCTCATCTTTCAAAACTGATACTTCCTACGCTGTGGAAGATTCTGCAAATTTCGTCCACATAAAATAACTTCATAAGATTATAAACATAGATTTTCTCTCAAAAATATTTCAATTCTATGTATGTGTGAATATTATGATTAATAATCGGTGGGGGGATTGAATTGACCCTCAATAGTACATTCCATAGAAAATGTTGATGTATGTAGTTGGCTTTAGGGTCAGGTGAATTGAAACCAATTAAATTGCTTCAAACGTTTCGGCACACAATAGTGGCCCTCATCAGTGAATTTGATTAAATCTGTAGGAATTACATAATTTAATGACTCGCTTTTCTGGCATTTACTCGACCGGCCACAGTTCTTTCACTCAGTTTTCAGTGAATATTGGGCAGTGTTAAGACGTGAAAATCTTATGTTCTTTTCTTGTTCTGCCTTTTTTCGTCTTCTCGAGAAAATAATCTCGCCAACATGCCAAAGAGATATCAAAAAATTTCTTTATAAGGTTAGTAATAATATTATTACATTGCCCCAGATAAAAACAGCATTGAATATAAATTAAAAATAAATAAATAAATAAATACATTACATTCTTCAAGATCAATCAAATTTGGATACATAAATACATAGATACTTCTAATTTATAATAACTATCGTTACATTAGATAGGAAAAACAAGAATAGATCGAGACAGAATCAAATTAAAAATTGGAAAATCTATGTATAATTTTACAGCTGCGATACTAAACACCAAGTTCATACAACAATTTATGTAATTTTTACAGATTTAATAAAATTCACTGATGAGGGCCACCATTGTGTGCCGAAACGTTTGAAGCAATTTAATTGGTTTCAATTCGCCGGACCCTAGAGCCAACTACATACACCAACATTTTCTACGAAATTATGAATAATATTGAATTTCCCGCTGGAACAGGCTTTCAGGTGAGAAATCGAGGTTATGTAGCAATCAACATAAATCAGTTAAATATTTGGCTGCGGCTATTTCTCTCGTTTTTCGGGATGGCAGCAAGCAGTGGTTTGTTGGGGACTCGGGGAAAGGAGATCATAGGACATTAGATAGTTTGTTCCCAAATTCTCAAATTCCATATTTAAGAAATGCCCACACCGTTGAATCTGATCTTAATCACGAATTTTCCAGACCAATAGACGTTGCCTTAACATAACCTCTCTCTGATTCACTGCTTGCTGTGATCCCAAAAAACGGGAGAAATAGCCACACCGTAAATATTTTGCGATAACAGCAAAGTTTCGATCGGATTCACGGATGCAGGCTGAATAAAGTTCATCGGATGAAGAAACACTGTCTATTTCATCCCGTTAACGGGAGAAATAAGATCCCCACCCTTCTAGAAATAATCAATTGTGCGCGATTCGGATTGATTTAGAGTTGTCGAAAATCCAATCGATTCCAATCGTTGCGAATCGATGTAACTTTGGTTAATCAATTTGAATTATTCTCAATTGTGAAAAGAGGTTATGTTTCCTCTCCTAATGTCCCTAATTGTTCTCAATCGGATACGCGCCTGAGCAACGAACTTAAATCGGACTTGGTAATTTCAGACTGAGAATATGAAATAATCAACAAAAACTAGAATCATTCAGACATCTTATTATCTAGAAATATATATTGTTCATATTCATCCTTGATATAAAAATTTGGAAGATAGTGTCCAAAGTTTCAATTTGTTACAAAATTTGAATGGAAATAAACTTTTTTGGATGATTTTCTCGGAAATTCATTCAAAATAATGAATTTCTTTCTGACAAATGCATACGTTTTTAAAAAAATTTCAGGAAAAGAATATAATTTGAAGGGATTTCTGAGAATCTTAAATGACATGATAATTTTGTTCTGATATTTTATGTGAAGAAATATGTTTATCATTCCATGTCAAGTACATGGCGCGTGGAATTCAGTGCTTCCCGAACTTCTCTTCCAAATTTCAAATATTTTTGTTTGCACTTTTTGAGACTCTGTACGTCCCGTGGCGGGAAAATTCACACAGCTACACGGCGACATGACCAACTAATTATGTTATTGGTCAATCATGTTTGCACATGAGCAGTACGCTTGTTTTTGAATTGCAGTAGTCGGAGACCGGCATTTGTTTTCTCTGACAAAACATAACCTGAAATAACACATTTATGACATTTCCCTTCGCGTCTCGTAGTGTGTGATCTAGTTTTTATGAATGAGAAGTGATCTATTGATAGTGCAGAGTGGAAAATAATTTCGAGATGAGATTGCAAACTCCCCCTGAAGTTTCTAAACCAGAAGAAGTAAATTTGAATAAGAAGAACAAAGTACTTGGAGACGATTTTTGATGTTCAATATTTTTTCAAATATTTCATGAATATTTGAAATCTTATCATTTAGTTTTCTTATATGATGTCAATGCACCGTGGACAAATACAAACTTTTATTGAAGACTATGAAGTGATCTTTAGAATAATCAGCTCTTAAATGTTAAAATCTACTCTTCATTCAAATATTTCTCAACATGATATGAATGATATCCATAAATATCGAATAATAGGAAAATAGTGTTGATATCATTCAGCAATTCGTCATTTCAAATTTGTAGTTTGGGACATGTGCGTGACAAGAAATTTTTTTTTTTAAATTTATTATTTCTGAACGGAGTCTCTGATAAAGTTTTTTCTAAGAGTTTTTTTTAAAACTTTTTTTATGAATAACGATTTCTAAGATCTGAAGAAACAACTCAAAATCTCACTCTCTTATTTGATCAACAGTTCAAAATTGTTAATGAGATGCGTTCAGAAGCTAGAGAACTTGAAGAATATGAAAAATTACGACAGGAGTTAGATAATAAATCTGAAAAATTCAAAGGTAAATATATTGAATACAATTTTATATGTCAATGGGATGAGATCTCAAGGAATAAAATAATTGTTAAATTCTCAGCAATGAATTTCAATCATCCGCTTGGGAACAAGGCTACATCTTGATATCCGCCTCCAGGATACCCGAGAATTTCTGAAGATCACGTAAATTATGTGTAATAATTTCTAAAAACGACATTTTTTAGAATTGAGAAAGAAAGGAAATGACATAATTTTTTTACTAAACATTATTAGAAAAAATTCCTAGTTCGAATGCAAAAACTTATCCAGTTGCTCTAAATGTTATTGAACATCATATTCAACCATCCAAGATTGGATTCGTCTGTTCAGAATTTCTATTTAAATCACTTGTAAATATGAATTCTTGGATTTACGAGTCTAACTACCGATTTTTCAATTTTCGAAAATTAAATTGAAAAATTCGAATTTCGAAGCATTTAATTCCTTTTCTTTAAATTCTAAATGATTGTGATTCATTCCGTAATGTAAAGTTTTGAAAGTTAACTTCGAGTGACGACTTCAAAACTTGACTTATATCAAGTTATAACTTGATAAATTAGTTCAATTCAAATGTATAGTATTTGAAACCAAAAGTTCAACGATTATTATTCGATGAGTTCTTCGGAATTGGTAAATGTATTCCAGTCATATATCATCATGAATTGAGAAACTTCTCATTCAAACTCGTGAAGATTTAATATTTTCAACCAAAATGAAACAAGTTGGACAATCTCAATATCAGAAGTTTGATACTTGAGCAATTTCGAGTTTTACTTGTTGGAACAGAAATCTTTCAAATTGCATGATTTTAAGTGAGGAGTACTCGTTATCGTTATTTCATCTTTTAAAGCCAAATAATTCCAAATTGAAAAAGCTTGAGTTTGAATAATGGTTGTGTAATGCTTTAAAATCAATACTCTGGCTGGGGCAATCTTTTTTTGTTCAAATAAATAAATAAATTTAAATATAATAGCGATTTTAACGACATAGTATGATTTAAAAACAAAAGTAACCATATTAAATAGAGAGTTTTCGAATAAGAACAACTGGAGATTGCGAAATTCAACTTTTCTAATTGAAATTTGTGACATTCAAAATCCTGCAATTGAAAAATGTAAGCCTTTTAGTACTTCAACAATTACAGATCCACTATATTCCGAATAGAATGAATTGACTAATCTAAGATTAAACTTTCGGAAATAAGAGGATTTATAGTTGAAAGCAGGATATTCCTAATTCAAATCCGTGAAGAATACATATTTTTAACTTAAATAAATGATGTTGGATATTTTCGTGTTGGAAAACCTGATACTGTAACAATCTCGAGTTCTTGTTGTTGGACAAAAATCTTTTGTATTACACGATATGGAATGATGAATACTTGTTATCGTATAAACATCAATTTCGATTCCATTGAACAGTTGAAAATTTCATCTTTATTAGCTGAATAATTTTGAAATGAAATGACTTAAATTTGAATAATTGTAGTGTAACACTTTAAAATTTTAATTTATTTTAAATAGTTTGAAAACTAATAGCAATTGTACCGACATACGTTGATTTGGGAATAAGAGTAACCATGTTCAGTAGAAGTTTTCAAATAAGAACAATAAAAGATTGCAAAATTTCAACTTTCCCAGCTTGAATAAAACTAATTAAAAATTCTGAAATTTAAAAAAGTAAGTTTTTTCATACTCGAACTAAAATAGATTCACAAAGTTCAGAATAGATAAAATTGGCTAATCCAAGATTAAAGTTTCGAAAATAGAGGATTCATAGTTGAAAGCAGCCTTCTTGCTTAAATTAAAAAAAAAACTGGAAATTTCGCAAACTAAATCTTTACAAATTCAAAATTTGTGAATAAGACAACATAAATCGCTCCATTTCGGAAATTGAAAATTTCGACCAAATTTTCGTCATTTGTTATTGATCAAATTACTTCAAATGAATATCATAGTAGGTTGAGAAAATTCTTAATTCAAATCTGTAATGATTTAATATTTGTAACATAAATATGAGAAGTTGGACATTTTCGTATTGACAAACCTAATACTTTACAAATTTCGAGTCCTTATAGTTAAAAAAAAATTTTTTTACGTTGCCCGATAATAAAATGGGGAATTTTATCATTTCTTGTAGCACATATAAAAATTCCTAACTTTTAATTTCTTAAAATAAGATCCTTCGGCACACAATAATTATTTCCTTTGAATTTCCAGTGCGAAAAACGGCGCTTGTCACAAGGAGGAAAAGGACAAAAGAAAGATAATTATGAAGGCCATCGGCAGGCATTGAACAGCATTCATCTACATGTTTTTACTTCAAAATTATTTTTATTGAAATAAATAATTCCATTTGAAGGAATGCCTTATTCGCAAATTTGTTGATGACCACACTTTCGGCTCGCGGGAATTATTTAAAAACATTGAATTACTTTCTTTGAATAAACCTCCTAATGTTTTGCTTCGGAAGCAGAAGAAAATAAACGTTTTCAAATAATTCCCGCGATGCGAAAGTGCTGCCATCAAATTTTCACCTCGTAAACTCAAATCCTACCACCGATTGACCCGATTGGGAACAATTGAAACTTCGCACCGCTGAATCGTTCCCAATTGTGCTCACACGATTAAGAAACACGATTGGAAACAATTCAAATTTCTTTCTATCGTTCTCAAATGTTTTGGATTGATTATTTCTAGGAGGGCACCTTATTGCTCTTGTTAACGGGAGAAATAGTGACAGCCCATTTTGACACTATTTCTCCCGTTAACGGGAGAAATAAGGTGGGTATCTTTTTTCTCCCCTTAACGGGAGAAATAGTCACACTGTTATTTTTTTCTCATTACCGTAACATTAAGCACATTATATTCAGCAGCAACTTCGGAACATAGTTTTACATCGCAGGTACTGTTTAATAAACAATGTGTCATGATTACAATAAAACCTCGAATAGGAGTGTATTTCATTTACATTAAATGGTACTTGAAGTAGCGAGCTTCTTTACTTCCAAAACTGCTTTCCATCGACGCTCTTGTTTAATGTTACAGAAACGTTCGAAAAAACATGAATATCGGCATCTTTGGTAATTGCTTATAATTATTGAACTAAGTATATTGTTGATATATATTGAGGTTGTATATTGATGTTATGTTAGAACACGGAATAACGCTATAAATTGCCTCAGTATCCGTGTTAGCGGTTCAAAATCCGTAAGTAATGATGTGTCTCGTTTCCAGCTCACATTGCTTTTTTTCGCGGACTGTGTGAAGGGATTTGGAAAATTCTTTAATAGGTCATTTGCTGCGTTTCTAAGATGAAATCAAATATAAGAGATATTGATAGATTTAAGGCTTTCACGATGATCCATTATGAAAATGAAGTTGTTTCGGGTTTCGAAACCCGGTTTTTTAAAAAAGAATTGATTGGCCAATCAGGTTCGACCAATCCCCACAGTGGGGT
>WSXT02102537.1:0-25622 GCA_011762715.2 Neuroterus valhalla
AAGCATTGTTGTTGATAAACGTTCCGAATGGTTAAAACGACTCAAGATTCAAGATACTGATAAAAAAATACTAGTTTTCTCTCTGCATTTCAGCGATGATGCTTATGCGTATTTCCTGGTTTGTTTTTTATACAATTATCACGTGATTATAAAATAGAATTATCATCATGATCATTAGATTAAATCTATAGTTAATTTACAGATATGCCTACACAGAGGAAATATGTCAATCCTATCTTCCTCTTTGTAAGTCGTTCCACACACGATTATGAAACCAGAATCAATCGCCGTTTTACCTTCGATCATGTTTCTGAAAAACGGCGTCGAATCCCATAGGCAGCCATGTTTGTTTTGATACAGCAGCGCCTCTTTGCCCGCGGCGGGTTTTCTTTGCCAATAGCGATGGTAGTAGCTGCGCGGTGAATCTCAACCCCGGCGAAATCGTGGACGTAAAGCTATTTCTCAGCACGGATGGAGCACGGATGGGTATCCAGGGTGGCGACTTGACCTGGAAAAACCGGGAAACGACCGGGAATTCAATTAAAAAACCGGGAATTTATTTGACTGAACCTAGATTATTCAAAATCCTACCGAAACAATCCGATGAATGGCCTCTTTCGTTTTATGAATCAAAAAGATATATTATCATTTGATTTGAAGAATAGTTCCTTTAACCTAATTCTTAAAATATTTAAGTACATCTATGCTTCATGAGAGGAAGAATTTGAATTTTTGTCCATTATAAGAAAAACTTTTTGCAAATTTGTTGCTCTGTGAGTTTTTTTCAGCTCACCTAAATTTTATAATCGAATTGATGGTAGCCCAAACATACAGAAAGAATTATTATCTAAATTTTTTTATAAAATGAATTTATCACGTTTTACCTGCTTTTCTTCATTTATCTGACTTGGGACAGGGAATTTCAGAAAACAATTATAGTTTTTATATTAAGGCAGGGAGTTTCAGTGAGGAAATATAATTTCACTTGGAACAGGAAATTTTTTACATGGGACGGGAACTATTCCCGAACTAATTATAATTCGGATTTAGAAGAGAGGAATTAAAAAAAACGTTTTTCCAATTTAAAACTCGTCACAATTATTCATATTCTTAATTTTAGATAGAAAAAGTACTTCAAGCAATCTTTAGAGTAGAAGTAGTATTCCGAACAAGAAATATTTCTGAATTATGATAGAAAACTTGTTTACATTGTTCATTGCAAATTCATCCTTTTTGGAGTTAAAAAGTCAGCTACTTGTTTGGAATTTGAACTTGTTTGTTGAAAATCAAATTTTCTTGTTGAAGTTGCAATATTTCGATTCTAAATTCACCTCTAGTTGAAACTGTAACTACTTTGTTAAAAATAAATTCATCTTTTTTTGGTAAAAATTCAAGTATTTAGTTAAACATTGATTTTTAAATTTGAAAATTGAACTATTACTTTGAGAATTTATGTTCTTCGTGGAAAATTTGCCTTTTTTTGTAGAAAATTAATCTTTATGGTTAAAAATTAATCTTTTTGCTTAAAATACATCTAGTCGCGTTGAAGATTCATCATTATGCCTAAAGATTCATCAGTTTTGTTGAAAATCAATTTCTTCAACTGAAAATTTAACTGCTTCATTTCTGGAGGAAAATTGATCTTGAATTATAATTCAAGTTATACAGTTAAACATTTTTCATTTTAGTCGCACATTAATCTGGTTGAAAACTTTTATTTTTGGTTTATAATAAATTTTTTGAGCCAAAAATGTCACTATTCCATTTTCGTTTGAAAATTCTTATTTTTATGGTTCAAATTTCAACCATTTTGTTGAAAAATTGTATTTTGCAGTTGAAAATTAATTTGTTGTCGAAAATTGAGCTATTCTAGTCAAATGATCATCATTTCTGTAAAAATCAGTCTTTCTGGTTCGAAATTCAACTACCTCAGTTAAGATTTCACAATTTCATTTCATTCTTCATCATTTTGTGTGGAAATGTAATAATTTGTTGGACAGCTATTTTTTTTTTTTTTTTTTTTTGTTTAAGGTTAGTTTTTTTTTTATCATAAGTAATTTTTTTAACTGAAAATCCATCTCATCCCTATTGGAGATTCCATCGTTTCTGTTAAAAATTCAATTTTTTAGTTAACATCCATTTTTTCATTTTAAAATTTGAGTATTCAAATTTTCGTTGAAAATTTATCTTTTTCAGTATAAGTTAATTCACCTGTTGAAAAGTCAATTCCTTCAGTTGAGTTCAAAATTCGACTATTTCATTGAAACATTATATTTTTCCTTAGAAAATGATTCTTTCTATTTTGAAATCACTCTTCTTGTTTGAAAATTCACCTTCATGGTTGCAAATCGAAGTGCTCTAGTCAAATATTTATCTTTTTTATTGAATATTCATCTTCTTGATTGAAAAATTAACTAATAGTTGTAAATCTTTTTTTAGGTTATCGCGAATCGATCTTTCTTAACTGTGAGTTTAACTGTTCCAATTTTTTTGTTGGAAATTTTAGTATTTTCTTCAAAATTGATTTATTTTGCAATGTTTGATCTGTTGCGTGAAAGAATGTTTAGAATTAACATCATGGATAAAAATAAATGTTTGCGTTTTGTAAGAAATATAAATATGTTACTTCTAGTTGACCGGTAAAATTTAAAAACTTGACCGTGAAGAACCGGTAAATGACCGGGAATTCAAAATCGTCCGCTAGCACGTGGTTTCACTCCGAGGGTGTCGAGGAGCAGGTTTTCTACAGTTTTCCTCTCCCTTGACCAACCGTTCAGGCAAGTGCAAGTAATTCTAATATAGCCGGATGCAGCCACGGGTTATCACTGGGCGTGTTATGATTTATTCAGTGATTCTCAGTCTAGAAGAACTTTTTATAGGCCTACCCGTCGAAATATTACGTCGAACGCCCACGAATTCGCAGAGATCCTTGATGTAAAAACTTCTAGGCATTTTTCACCTAATAATGACTCCCTGACCCAAGCCTTATCTCTTCAATGCTTTTTGTTGATTGATTCACTGATAAACAAGTTTTTTTGTACTTTTCCCATTATCAACAAAAATTCATCCATCTATCAGACTGTTTGGCACCAAAATATGGATTGTGGCTCCATATCATCTTGTACATATAAGTATTGACTGCTAACTCTTGTGTCTTTTTTTCTAACACAAATAATTGATGAGGAATCGGTATCTGTTCTGGGTGGGATATCGGCCTATGTCCAGACGATGGTGGTAGGGAACTGTGCGAGTGGGAGGCCGTAAGCGAGACCGTTATGTTATCTCGAATTAGTCAGTCAGTCGAGCCAGCGATTCCGCGGCGGTACGACAGGTGGAGGCAGATTTCTTCTCCCAGCGGAAAATTCGCTTCCGGCGCTCACGAGTCATTGAACTCATTCGAAGGGAAAGAAATTTTGGTGAAGTCGAAAAAAATTTGCGAAAAAATGCTGTTTGGCGATATTGCGCCCATGTTTCGCGAAACTAATCCTGGAAGACCTACTCTAAATTAGCGCAGGCAGTCGAGTGTGATTCGTGTGATGACCAAACAGAAAAACCAAAGAAAGATATTAAAGAAGCTGAAGTAAAGAGCAAAAGAGAAGTGCTTTTGTGTTGGTGAATTTGTGAAGAGGATTGAGAGAAGAATTGTTTTTAAAAAAAGGAGCAAAGCTTAAAAAATTGTAGGAATTTGATGGACAGTGGAGACAGGCCGGTGCGACGGTATTATCGGCTATGATGACCGTGGAGTTACTGTTACGGTAGTGAAAGTAAACGGGTGGTGCTAGTTTTGCATTGCGAATACGCACCGGTGGTGTCGAGTTACCTGACATCAACTCCTTGTACATACAGATAGTGCATTCGTTACCGTGAAAGTTACGGGGCGGCGAGGTCGAAATGTCGTTCTCTTGTGCTTAGTTAGAAGTCGAGAGACCAAAAAAAAAAAGTATTCTAACTCCTGGATTACTGTGATCCTTCAATACTTGAAAATTCTGTCCAAGCAGCGATCTTCCAAGATACGGAGATGACTGTGGTAATGAGCTTTTCTTATTTAGTCAGCTTTTTTCGAAAATAGAGAGAAAAAGAGTGAGAATAATTTTTGCAGCAGCTTATTCTCTGGTGTCTCATTTTTGTTGCAACTCAAAGCAGCACCAAAATTGGCGTAGTTATGAGTATCTATGTTTTTCTGTGTAAGACTTGCTTATCAAAAATCGAAGGAATGTGAACACTAGAGACGACACTTTTTTACGACAAACTAGCATTTGCGTCACAACTTTTTCTTTATTAGAACATGATCATCGTCAGATTTCAATAACTTGAATAGTATTAAGCTACTGAAAAAATTTTGGTTCAATGTTCATACGATAAGAAGGTTTCTGTGATCAAACATGTTATGTATGTTGATAAAATTTCTTTCCTCCATGTGCGACATTGCTCTGGTGTTGTATATGGTTTATGATTCTTGTTTGACAAATGCAAATAGTAATTCAGGTGAGCACGTGTTAAATATCGACTGCCTTCCTTGCACCCACGCGTGCTACATCGGGGACAAACATTGCTTACATATTAACTAGATTTGTATACACTTATACTATGTTGTTGATTGAAAAGACAAATGAGAATTTTATGGCTCGTTTGTGCATCAGAGTCATGATTGCATTCTTGTTATTCAATTATCTTACTGTTACATTGTACAAGTATCTCCTTATTCTGTTACTAGGTAATTAGTATTTGTTGCAAACGATGTTTGAAATATATTCCAAGTACTTTGGTCAAATGTGGTGCAAAAAAGACTGATCACTCATAGAACCACTGTAAACCACTTCTATGTTTTGAGAACCTGAATCCTTGAAGCCGTATATAAAGTATAGAGTCATAAATTGATTAACATTTTTTTCATCTGACCAGGCAGATAAGCAAATCCGTCTTATCTGATTGCAAAAAAAAAATTAGTAGATTTTTTCATAAAGCACTCAGTAATAAGTATTTGTGTGTATCTTTGCTTTCTTATCTTTATGTTATAACAATATCATGTGAATAAATATTTTATAATATATTCTATTATACAAATGGACGCCAAAGTCAGGGTGTCTACTCACCTTGGAAACCTAGAATCGTTTAAACATTTAAACCAAGATTTTTATGTACCTAGAAAGACTTGGAAATGTCGGGGAATTTTTTGTGGAGTCAGCGAGGACATTGCTTCGACCATGCTTATTTTCTTTTTTGAGTGGGAATATAAAATTATATTGCAATATTTTTGCATTTGTTGAAGTAACTTTATTGAACTGGATTCATCTTGATTTAGAAGAAACTTCCTTAATTATTTTTGCTAATCTCAGGAAAGTGTATTTTAATCAAATAAATCATTTGTTAACCATGCACTGAATTTCAAATACAAAGATATGATGAAAATTTGTTCTTATTATAATTCAAATTCATGGACCTCATTAACGAATTGAAAAAATCATTAAATGGGTTCTTGGAATCATTGTATTGAATAATATACTGTAGTCATTTTTCAAAGGTTTTTATACTAAACAGATTAAACAAATTCCCAAAAACTTGATCGATCTGGGGCATTCATGCATTATGTAGGGCTTTGAATTTGAAGGGTTGTAGGCTCGATTGTTTGACCGATTGCAATACTTGCAGGCTGGCAACTTGGCCGGGAAAAAACCGGGGATTCAATTTGAAAACCAAGAATTTACTTGACTCAAGTTAGACTATTCAAAATTCTACTAAAAAAACGAGAAATGACCGCTTTTCTTTAATAATAAAAAGATATCTTATCATTTGATTCATGAGAGGAAGAATGTTAATTTTTATCCATCAAAAGAAAAACGTTTTACAAATTATTTGCTCTGTGAGATTTTTTCAGCTGACTCAAATTTGATAATCGACTTGATGATAGCCTAAACATGCAGAAAGAATTATTGATATCTAAATTTTTTCAAAAAAATGTATTCATCACGTTTTATTTGTCTGTCCTCATTTATCTGACTTGGGACAGCAAATTTAAGAAAATAATTATAGGAATTTTGAAAAATCTTTCCTCTAATCAAAAATTCGTCAAGTAATTGTTTGAAATCTAAACTTGTTTGCTCGAAGTCAAACTTTTATGTAAAAATTGCATTTCTTGGATTTAAAATTTACCTCTGGTTGAATTTCTAACTACTTTGTTAAAAATCAATCCATCTTTTTTTGGTGAAACACCAAGTACTTAGTTGAACATTGATTTTTGAATTTGAAAATTAGACTTTTTCTTTGAGAATGAACTTCGTGGGAAATTTGTCTTTTCTGTAGAAAATTAATCTTTATGGTAAAAAATTCATAATTTGGCTTAAAATACATCTATTCATTTGAACATTCATCATTATACCTGAAAATTCATCAGTTTGGTTGAAAATAAATTAGTTCAACTGAAAATTGAACTGTTTCATTTTTAGTGAAAAATTCATCTTCTCTGGTTCAAAATTCGATATTTCGGTGAAAATTCATCTTTTTAAATTAAAAATTCAATTATTTGGTTGTAACTTCACAAGTTTTGTTGAAAAATCGATTTCTTGTGGAAAATTATATTCCTCTTCGGAAGTTAATATTCTTCATCAAAAATTCTTTTTTCACAGTTAACAATTCAAGTTACACAGTCGACCATTTTTCATTTAGTCGAACATTCATCTAGTTGAAAACTCTGCTGTTAGGTTTAAAATTAACTTTTCAAGCCAAAAATGTCACTATTCCATTTTTTTTAAATTTCAAACATTCTGTTAAAAAGCTGTATTTTTTGGTTGAAAATTAATTTTTTATCAAAAATTGAACTATTCTATTAAAATGTTTATTATTTCAGTTAAACATTCGTCTTTCTGCTTTAAAATTCAACTTTTCCAGTTGAACAGTTAAAATTTCAATTGATTCTTCATCATTTCTTATATAAATGTAATTATTTGTTTGACAGTTAGTTTTTCTGTTATAAGTAATTTTTTTAACCGAAAATTTAACTTATTCCAATTGAAAATCTCTTATGTTTGGTTTGAAATTAAATTTTCAAGACAAAAATGTTTTTATTCCATTTTCGTTTGAAAATTAATTTTTTGTCAATAATTGAACAATTTCATATTATTCTCCATCATTTTGTGTAAAAATGTAATGATTTGTTTGAAAGTTAGTTCAGTTTGTTTGTTGAGAGTTCTTTTTTTTTGGTTATAAGTAATTTTCTCCAACTGATTTCAACTAATTCTAGTATAAAAATCTTACGCTAGGTTTGAAATTGGGTTTTTGAACTGAAAATGTTACTGTTCAATTTTGGTAGAAAATAGTTATTTTTTGAGTTCAAAATTCGACTATTTTGTTGGAACATTGTATTTTTTCTTAGAAAATTATTCTTTCTATTTAAAAAATAATCTCCTTGTTCGAATATTCTCGTGTCTCATCGATATTTTAGCATGTTTGTAACACGTTACAAGGATAATCAATATACAAGAATATTGACTGATGATAATATTTGTTACATATATTTATATCAACCTGTCACTGATGCTTGCTTTTTTTAACTGTTACAGGTTATGGAAGAAACGAATACCTTCGTCACATGGCCTTCCCGACTCAAAATTGGAGCAAAGTCGAAGAAGGGTGAGAATTTCACATTATATTTAATATTTATATTTTATATTGTATAATGAATATCGAAGATTGCGAAGCAACTGACGCTAACTCTTGAAACGTATGTAAATACGCTTTAAAATGTAGGACATGAACTTGATTCTCAAACCTTGGAGTGTTAACAAAATAGGCTAGACGACTATGGCCGATAGACCGTGAAGAGTTTTTATTGTTAATGGCCAATGGAACGTATATATCTACGTAAAAGCGGGCTATTCAGTAACCCAAATAAATCCAACGAGTTACTGACCTAGTAAATGCCGGAAACTTATTGCTGGCCGTAATAGCTTCAAATTTTTCAGATTTATGCCCTCTTTAGTAAACATTATCATATGAAAATTACATGACGTGTATTGACAGGAAACATTATTTCACACTGATTCAAAACCCTAATTGTGAGTGATTTAGAGATCATAGTTGGTGATTTAATGAGCTTGAAAAAACTGGCATGCTTTTGCACATTTGCGGGTCGCGGTTCGCATAAATCTGCTGTCCCAAAGAAGAACCTAGTAAGTGACTTTTTTCATAGTGACTATTTTCAGGCATATCTACGTGAGAAAATAACCTCTATGGCAAAAGTCACTTACTAGGTTCTTCTTTTGGACAGCAGAAATTCAGCAAAAAAAAAAAAAACTTGCCAAGATAACAAACACAATACATGCATTTTAGTAATTCCGAAATATTTGCGCGCAGACTGGGCTTATTGTTAGTCACAATATACATATGTTTATGCAATTGATAAACATGCAAGTTCACGGAAACTTAGCTTCACGTCAGCACTAAATTTTTTGTTGAAAAGTATAACATTAGTCTCTAAAATTTCTTAATTAATCAGGGTGATGACTTGCCCAGGAAACCTGGAAAGACCGGGACCGGGAATTGAACTAAAAACCGGGGATTTACTTGACTCAACTTAGACTTTTAAAAATTCTACCGGAAAAATACGATAAATAACCGCTTTCTTTTTATGAATCATAAAGATATCTTATTATTTAATTTAAAGAATGTAACGCTCCTTTAATCTGATTCTCCAAATATTCGAATATATCTTTACGTCATGAGAGGAAGAATTTCTTCTTTTTTCATTATAAAAAAAGAGTTTTGCAAATTTGTTGCTCTGTGAGATTTTTTTAGCTGACTCAAAATTGATAATTGAATTGATGATAGCCCAAACCTACAGAAAGAATTTTTCCTTTTTTCAAAAAAATATGTTTATCACGTTCTATTTGCTTTTTCTTATTTATCTGAATTGGGACAGGGAATTTCAGAAGATAATTATAGTTTTTATTTTAGGGCAGGGAGTTTCAAGGAACAAGTATAATTTCAGTTGGAACAGGGAATGTTTTACATGGAACGTGACTTTTTAAACTAATTATAATACAGATTTAGAAAAGAGGAATTAAAAAAAATAGTTCCTCCAATTCGAAATTTGTCACAATTTTAAAGCCTCCTCTGCCTTATTTTAGGTAAAGACAGTACTTCAAGCAGTGTTCACAGTAAAAGTAGTATTCCGTAGAATAAATATCACTGAATCTTGATAGAAAGCTTCTTGATATTGTTCATTGCAAATTGATCTTTACTAGTTCAAAATTCGACATTTTGATGAAAATTCATCTTTTTGAATTAAAAATTCAATTATCTCGTTTAAACTTCACATATTTTGTTGAGAAATCGATTTTTTGCAGAAAATTATCTTTTTCTTCGGAAGTTAATAACTTCTTCAAAAATTCTTCTTTACGGTTAACAACTCAAGTTATACAGTTAAACATTTTTCATTTTAGTCGAGCATTCATCGCGTTGAAAACTCTTACGTTTGGTTTAAAATTAATTTTTCATGCCAAAAATGTCACTATTCCATTTTTGTTTCAAAATTTTTATTTTGAAGGTTCGAATTTTAACCATTCCGTTGAAAAATTGTTTTTTTTGGTTGAAAATTAATTTTTTGTCAAAAATTGATCTATCCTAGTTAAATGTTCAACATTTCAGTTGAACATTCGTCTTTCTGGTCTAAAATTCAACTAATTCAGTTAACAATTTACAATTTTATTTGATTCTTCGCCATTTTGTGCATAAATGTAATAATTTGTTTGACAGTTTGTTTTGTTTGTTGAAAGAATTCCATAGTTTCTTCTAAAAACCTATTTCTATTGTTGAACATTAATTTTCTTCAATTGAAAATTTGAGTAATCAAATTTTGATTTAATAATCTTTTTCAGTCGAAGTTAATTTATCGGTTTTTAATTTAAAAAGAAGAAAGTACTTCAACCAGTTTTTAGAGTAGAAGGAGTGTTTCGAATGAAAAATATGTCTAAATTATAATAGAAAAATTTTTCACATTCTTCATTGCAAAATCATCCTTTTTCATTGAAAAATCAACTACTTGGTTAAAACTTAAACTCTTTTGTTGCAAATTAAACTTTTTTGTTGAAGGTGCATTATTTGGACCTAAAATCCACCTCTGGTTGAAAATGTAACTACTTTGTTAAAAATCAGTTCATCTGTTCTTAATGAAGATTCAAGTATTTAGTTGAAATTTTATTTTTGAATCTAAAAATTAAACTATTTCTTTGGGAATTTATTCCCTTTGTTGCAAATTCGCCTCTTTTGTAGAAAATTAATCTTTGCGGTTGAAAAATCACCTTTTTCGCATAAAATACATTTATTCCAGTCAAAGATTTATCATTTCACCTAAGAACTTCTCAGTTTGGTTGAAAAGTAATTTCTCTAACTGGAAAATGATCTTTTCTAGTTCAAAATTCAACCATTCAGATGAAAATTTGTCTTTATGGATTGAAAATTCAATAATTTTGTTGAAAATTTACGTATTTTGTTGAAGAATTGATTTTTGGTATAAAATTATCTTTTTTTCCGAAAGTTATTCCTCTCATTTGAATTCAAGATTCAATTATTTCACTGAAAATTCATATATCTATTTTGTTTCAAAAAAATGGATTTTTGGGTATGAAATTATCTTTCTCTCCGGAAGTTACTTTTCTTGTTCGAAAATTCTTTTTCACGGTCAAAAAATCAAGTTGAACATTTGGAAATTTTTCATTTTAGTCGAAAATTCATCTTGTTGAAAACTCTTATATTTGGTTTAAAATTAATTTTTCAAACCAAAAATGTCACTATTCCATTTTTGTTTGAAAATTTTTTATTTTGATGGTTTGGATTTAAACCATTCTGTTGAAAAATTGTATTTTTTGGTTGAAAATTAATTTTTTGTCAAAAATTGAACTATTCTAGCTAAATATTCAACATTTCAGATAAACATTCGTCTTTCTGGTTTGAAATTCAACAACGTCAGTTACCAATTTACAATTTCATTTGATTCTTCGTCATTTTGTGCATAAATGTAATAATTTGTTTGACAGTTTTTTTTTGTTTGTTGCAAGATAGTTTTTTTTGTCATAAGTAATTTTTTTAACCGGAAATCTAACTTATTTAATTGAAAATTCCATAGATTCTTTTAAAAATCTGTTTGTTTGGTTAAACATTCATTTTTTTCAATTCGAAATTTGAGTAATCAAATTTTCACCTTATAATCTTTTTCAGTCAAAGTTAGTTGATCTGTTTGAAAACTCGAATCCTTCAGTTGAAGATTCTTCAGTTTAGTATGAAACTCTTTTGCTTGGTTTGGAATTGTTTTTTTAAACTAAAAATGTTACTGTTCCATTTTTGGTTGAAAATTATTACTTTTTTACTTTGAAATTCGACTATTTTCTTTGAACATTATATTTCTGCTTAGAAAATAATTCTTTTTATTTGAAAATTAATCTTTTTGTTTGAATATTCACCTTCATGGTTGAAAATTGGAGTGCTCCAGTGAAGTATTTATCTTTTCACTTGTAAATTCATCTCCTCGTTTTGAATCTGGTTGAAGATTCATAAGAATATTTGAAAATTCATCTTATTGGTTACAAAATGAACTATTCTGCTGGAAGTATGTTTTTTTTGTTATAGTAAATTGATTTTTTCAATTGTAAGTTTAACTGTTCCAATTTTTGTGGGAAAAATGATATTTTTTTTGTTGAAAATTAGAATATTCTTTCCAAAATTGATTTATTTTGCAATGTTTAATCTTTTGTGTTGAAGGATGTTTAGAATGAACGTCATGAATAAAAGTAAATGTTTGTGTTTTGCGACAAATACAAATACCAGGAAAATTGAAAAACATGACCGGGAAGAACCGGGAAATGACCTGGAATTTGAAATCGTCCGCCGAATCGCCACCCTGTTAATATTACTACTGTTATCTTTATTTCAATTTAATAAATTTCCAACAGATTCTATTCATTATGCACTATTCTCCTGCCTCAAAAAAGTGTGTGTGTGTGTGTGTGTGTTTCGTGGAGCCAATGCAAACAGGTTCGAGTTGTGGTCCTTTCCACGGAAAAATACTGAATGCGGCGCCCTGATATTATCAACTTAACAGTGGGAACACTAAACGTGAAGCTCATATTATATGCTTACACGGAAAAACATTAGTATGGAACAAAAAAAAAATATTGCATATTACGAATACATGGATGATGCAATATGATCTTGACCCAAAAACATTTTTCTTCTCCGAAGAAAATTTACATGAATGAAAAAATTTTATTTTCTTCAATCAAGTGCATTTTCTTGACAAATGAAAAGTTTCCTGAGTCAAAAAAGTATTGCATAGTTCATATTTGAGACAATCCTTTCTTGATATAATGCTTATTATTTTATGCGACTATGGTTTGTTTTGGCCAACGTGAATAAATATTGTTTAGCGATATCAATCATAGGCTATAATGAAGACTGAATGAAGTTTGATGATTATGAAAAAATTCCATTCACAGCTGGCATGCTATTCCTATTGTCAGAGTCGTATTGGAATCAAAGGTTTTTTTCCACTTCGAGTCTCACTACTAAAAGAATCACTTTCCTACATGTAGTTAGTACACAATAATCAGGTAGACTTTCATCAATGATGGAAAAATACTCTCTGAAATTAGGAGTCATTGATGATAAAACCTACGCAATGTACTCTATTCTTTTGAACAAATATTTAATGTTTTTTTCCACTATTCATTGAAACATTGAGTTTGAAGTAAAAACGCTTTATCAGAAAGTTTGTTATATACTTTAAAATATTTTAGTATTATGTAACACTTCAATTTCTTCATTTACTTAGACTTTGAAATGTGTACATAGTGTCAACTGCCAAATCCTTTTGATTGTATTCGAGAAACATTAAGCGCATATGCAAAGTTTCCACTCGCGATCGTGTCAGTGGAATTCTCGACGATATATATAGACCCGTCTTAAAAAAGTCCTGAATTCTATGGAAATGGATGCATGAGAAGGACAAAATTATTTCGAGGTGGCTATAGTATAAAATTAATTTTTTTCTGACCAACTTATTTCAGAAAACTTCCTATCATGATAAAGAATTTTCCGATCCTAAGGATTAAAAAGTTTAACAATTAATAAATGGATCTCAGGCTAGCTGCTTTTCACTTTTTCAATGTCATCCTAAATTTCGCAAAATTGGGTAAGAAGGTTTTCCATTCAAGAGACACCTATGCAGAGACAATCGATTGGTCATTATCCAAAGATCACGTTCAAGCGTTGCGCTAGAGATCAGAAGTGATTGCAAAACACAAATAACCGTCGATTACGGAATGCATACAATGATATACAATGAAAAATTGAAGAGCGTGATAAAAAAAGTGTCAATGTGAAGAGGAAGATAACGGATTGATTTTTTGCGAATGAAAAAAAAAGAAGAGAGAAGGACTGAGTGAGGCTGATACTACCATAAGGAAAAAATGATTGTAGGTGATATCATAATAAGTTTAACTGCATGGCAAAAGCACGTGCTATTACTCTATACGTACTATACGTATGCCCTGATCTCCAAGAGTTGCACTAACTTTTTTACTCAGTGCTTCCCACTCTAAACTGTGATGGAAAACTTTCGGTGATTCATATCTTCCGCGCGACATAAAAGTTGTCACGAATCCTGCCGATTTGACAAAGAGATTTATAGCAGTGGATATTATAACTGGTATTTCATGAAAATAAAATAACTGGTATTCACAGTAAAAATAAAAACGGAAATTTCCCCTACAGTTCGGCGTGGAATATTCCCAAATGTTATTAAGGAAAATGTTTCATCCCAAAATATTAGTAATTTTCCCTAATTTTAGAAAAAATTACGAAATAAGTTGGGGATATTTCAGAGAAAAAATCAGAAATAATTCGGATGTGTTAGGGAATTGACTAAGCTATATGAAATTCAAAATTCTTTTGTGAAAAATATTTTTTTGTTTTTTTCACGAATCAAACGAAAATTTCTAATTTCAGTAGCAGAACGGACTTCCGTAGAAAATATGTAGTTTTCACGGACATTTTAATGATTTCAAAAATGTGAGGAAATATTTTATAGAACCTAGATGATGCC
This sequence comes from Neuroterus valhalla, assembly GCA_011762715.2. Classification (NCBI taxonomy): domain Eukaryota; kingdom Metazoa; phylum Arthropoda; class Insecta; order Hymenoptera; family Cynipidae; genus Neuroterus; species Neuroterus valhalla. The sequence goes on from WSXT02102537.1 coordinate 14,093, forward strand.
ACTATTTTTTTCAAATAATATTCATACTTCAATCGAGAATATTTTTTCACATAAATTAGGTCCTGTTTTCTTATATTGAGATATAATTAAATATTTATAGAATTTTTTATAAAGCGGGGAGGGTGAAATTGGATTTTGGATTCCCGAAGTTTTGCGAAATTGGTCATGCAGAAAATTTAGGAAAAATTACCTGACTATCAGGAGACTTTCTGAACTTTTGTTGAATTCACCATACTGTGCAGTACGAAACATTTCTTACATTTCAGGAAAGTTAACAAAGTTCGAAATTTTTTCCCACGAGACGTCAGGGTAAATTCCCTAACTCTTAAGTCCATTCTCGACCTTTCTCGGAATTTTTCCCTACGAAATGTTTAAGAAATTTCGGAAATGTTAGGGTTATCAGCACAGAAGTTATACATAGTGAAAAAAATAATGTATAATTTTCATTTGTTTTATACAATCAGGGTAGTGACTTGATCGTGAGACCGGGAAATGACCAGGAATGCAATTTAAAAACCAGGAAATCACTTGACTTAACCTAGATAATTCAAAAATTTTCCGTCAAAATACGAGAAATGACCGCTTTCTTTTCATAAATTAAAGAGATCTTCATTTGATTTGAAGAATGTAACGTTCCTTTAGTCTGATTCCGGCAATTTTTAAATATATCTCTACTTTATGATGCTCTGTACAATTCTTTTGAGCTGACTTGAGTTTGATAATCAAATGGATGATAGCCCAAACATGCAGAAAGGATTATATTCCAATTAAAAAAAAAAAAATTATTTATCACGTTCTATTTGCTTTCCCCTTATTTATCTGACTTGGGACTGGGAATGTCAGAAAATAATTAAAGTTTTTATTTTAGCGCTGGGAGTATCAGTAGAGATATATAATTTCACTTGGAACAGGAAATCTTTTACATGGAACGGAAACTTTCCAGAATAACTTTTATTCGAATTGAGAAGAGAGGAAATTGAGAAAATCTATCTTTCCATTCAAAATTCGGGCAACTTTGAAGTCCCCTCTCCTTAATCTAAAGTGAAGAATGTACTTGAAGCAGTTTAAGAGTAGAAAGAGTATTTTGAATGAGAAATATGTCTAAATTATAATAGAAAACTTGTTCACATTCTTCATTGCAAATTCATCCTTTTTCATTCAAAGAATCAACTACTTGGTTGAAAGTTGAATTATTTTGTCGCAAATTGAACTTTTTTGTTGAAAGCGCATTATTTGATCTTAAAACCCACCTCTGATTGAAAACTTAACTACCTTGTTAAAAATCAATTCATCTGTTTTTGCTGAAAATTCAAGTATTCAGTTGAACATCGATTTTTGAATTTGAAAATTAAAGTATTTCTTTTTATTTCATTTGTTGAAAATTTGACTCTTGTAGAAAATCAATCTTCATGGTTGAACATTCAATTTTTTCGCAAAAAACACATTTATTCCAGTTGAAGATTTATCTTCTTACCTAAGAATTCATCAGTTTGGCTGAAAATAATTTCTCCAACTAGAAAATGATCTTTTCTAGTTCAGAATTCAACTATTTAGATGAAAATTTGTCTTTATGGATTGAAAATTCAATAAGTTTGTTGAAAATTATGTATTTTTTTGAAAAATTGATTTTTGGTATAAAATCATCTTTTCCTTAGAAAATTACTTCTCTCATTTAGTTGAAAATTCAGTTATTTCGCTGAAAATTCATATATTTCGTTTGAAAAAATTTATTTGTTTGTATGAAATTATCTTTTTTCGGGAAGTTACTTTTCTTGTTCGAAAATTCTTTTTCACGGTTTACAGATCAAGTTAAACATTTGGATATTTTTCATATATCAGTCGAAAATTCATCCAATTGAATACTCTTATAGTTTGTTTAAAATTAATTTTTATGCCAAAAATGTTACTTTTCTATTGTTGGTCAAAAACGATGATCTCTACAGTTCAAAATCCAGCCATTTTGTTGGAAAATTGTATTTTCCAGTTGAAAATTAATTTTTGGGCAAAATTTCAACTGTTCTAGTGGAGGGTTCGTCATTCCAGACAGAAACTCTTCTTTCTGGTTTAAAATGAAACTACTACAGTTAAACATTGTCTATTTTATTTGAAGATTTATCATTTTGCTTCAAAATCGATTTGTTTGAAAGTTGGTTTTTTTTTCTGTTACAAGCTAATTTTTTTTTGTTACTTGTAATTTTTTTCAACTGAAAATTTCACTTTTTCCAATTGGGAATTTCATAGTTGTTTTTTCAGCTCATAATTCAACTATTGTGTTATAACATTGTATTTTTCGGTGGAAAATTAATCTTTCTTTTGAAAATTATTCTCCTTATTTGAATATTCACCTGCATGCTTGAACATTGAAGTAATCTAGTTAAATATTTATCATTTTAGTTGAAAACTCATCTTCTTGGTTTGAAATTAAAATGTTTCAGTTAAATATTCATAATGTTATTTGAAAATTCATCACATTGGTTGAAAAATGAACTATTTCGTTGGAAGTGTGTTGTTTTTTTTCTGATATCGTAAATTGATTTTTCTAATTTTAAGTTTAACTGTCCCAACTTAAAAAAATATATATTTTTTCGTGGAAAAATTGAGTATTTTGAAAAATTTTTCTTTGCATTTCTGGATCTGTTTTGTTGAAGGATGTTCAGAATGAACGCCACGAATTGAAATAATTGTTTGCATTTTGCGACAAATAATCGTGAAAATTGAAAAACTTGACCGGAAAAAAAACCGGGACTTTGAAATCGTCTGCCAAGTCGCCACCCTGACAATATTTTAACGAAATAAACGTGTCCCATATCCTTCACTATACCCTTCAAAATATGTGTGAAAAATTCATGATGGTCGATTGAGTATCTTACACGTGAAAGCGTAATAAACAAACTCACATTCGCATTTATAATATTAGTTAGGATGCGTAACTTTTCAGGTCCCGGAAGCTGGAATTACAACATTGTCATATCGATATGGGCACTATTCTATAATTTATTGCTTAGTTAGTGCTAATTTATGCTGTAGAAAATAAATTTTGTGCCCGGTTATTTTGGCCAAAAACATGTAGTAAATGCCAGCTTCAGCTGAAGCCACAACTCCGGTATGCGAAACTCAAAAACTATTAGTGGTATCAAATTCTCCTTTGCGCAGGAATTTAGCGCTAATTAGGTGCTCTGGATTTGTGCTTTGCACAAAATCCGGGCACTTTTTTTTTTACCAAAAACGTGTTGTAGTGCTGGCTTCAGGTGACTCCGGTATGCTAAACTCGGAAACTATAAGTGGTATCAAATTCTCCTTCTGCGCAGGAATTCAGTGCTAATTAAGTGCTCTGGATTTGGGATTTTGGGATTTAAAAATATTTATTTCCCGCAAATGGTCAAAAATCAAAATTTCAAAATGAGAAATTTGTGCTCATTTGTGCTCGGCGAGCACAACTCAGCACAATTTCTTTATTCCAGAATTTTGATTTTTGCGGGAAATAAGTATTTTTAGATCCCGAAGAATGGGGTATTTCCGGAAATATGGGAGATATGAAAAATTGTCATGAGACAATCTTGTAGTACTCGCCGAGTACAAATCAGCACAAATTTTTCATTTTGAAATTTTGATTTTTGACAATTCGCGGGAAATAAATATTTTTAGATCCCAGAAAAGTGGGGTATTTTTGAGTATTCTCGAATTTAGTTTCCAGCTCAATTTCGGGCCCTTTTTAAGTAACCCAGCAAAATTTTTGTTTTGAGATATTTCAAAATGGCGGTGCTGACAACTTTTTCTAAATTTGCCCTTTTTTCGAAAATGTTTGAAGTTGGGGATTTTTGGTTTGCGGCACAATTTTGTGCTTCCTTCAGAGAACTTAGCACAGTTTTTCCATTTAAAAAAATCAAAATGGCGGTGCTAGCTACTACATGTTTTTGGCTAAAATTACCGGGCATAAAATATTGGTTTCACAGCATAAAATAGCGCCTATTTAGCACTCAATTCCTGCGCAAGAGAGAATTTGATACCGTTAATATTTTCCGAGTTTCAATACCAGAGTCACCTGAAGCTAGCACTACCACATGTTTTTAACTAAAATTACAGGGCACGAAATTTTTGTTCTGCAGCATAAATTAGCACTAAATTCCTGCGTTATGGAGAATTTGATACCACTAATAGTTTCCGAGTTCCACATACCGGAGTCACCTGAAGCCAGCACTACTACACGTTTTTGGTAAAAACAAAGTGCCCGGATTTTGTGCATAGCACAAATCCAGAGCACTTAATTAGCATGGAATTCCTGCGTTAAGGAGGATTTGATACCACTGATATTTTCCGAGTTTCTCATTCCGGGGTTACCTGAAGCCAGTACTACAACACGTTTTAAAAAAAAAAAAGGTCCCGGATTTTGTGCATAGCACAAATCCAGAGCACTTAATTAGCACTAAATTCCTGCGTTAAAGAGAATTTGATACAACTAATATTTCCCGAGTTTCTCATTCCGGCGTCACCTGAAGCCAGCACTACTACACGTTTTTGGTAAAAAAAAAGTGCCCGGATTTTGTGCATAGCACAAATCTAGAGCACTTAATTATCACTTAATTCCTGCGTTAAGGAGAATTTGATACCACTAATATTTTCCTAGTTTCGCATACCGGAGTTGTGGCTTCAGCTGAAGCTAGCTTTACTATATGTTTTTGGCCAAAATAACCGGGCACAAAATTTTTTTTCTACAGCATAAATTAGCACTAAATAAGCACTAAATTATGGCATAGTGCCCATATCGATATGACAATGTTGTAATTCCAGCTTCCGGGACCTTAACTTTTCCACCTAGGGGAGCGTTCACTAATTACGTAAGGGAACAAAAGAACAAATGTTATATTCTGTTGTTCATCAGATTCTTGTAGATTATATTTTTATCTCTCGTATATTTATTATTGTGTTTCTTACTCGATTAGTTACTGCTTCTGAAGTCCTTTGAACTAAAGGTTGAATGTTTCTAATTTAAAAAGAATCCAAAGAAGTAGAATTCAAGCATTCAAGTTTGAAAGAATTGAATGGTTGATTCAGTCAAGTTTGTTAACAATCTAAATTCAAATCCAAAATTTTCCATTACTATGTATAACATACTTTTTCTGTTATATATACCAAAAATGCTTACAGAACAGCATATCTTGATATAGTATCACCGCAATATATTTTGTTTCCTTCCATTTCACTGAAGATAATGCTTGAGTCATCAGTTTTATTGGACATTGATTCCATTACTACATATTATTGGATCCTGTGTTGAATTTATTGCTAAGTACAAAATCTGATAATATTATTAATATAATCAATTTTATTCCCAAAAATATTACGATTATTCAGGAAATTATAGATTCTATATTGTTTTCACCTCATTTCTCGAACATTTTGGAAAAGCGTGAAAATTTGAAATTCAACGCATACATGCTATCAATCAAGATATTTCCCAAAAAGTAGAATGGTCTTGATTAAATTAAACTCTTCATTTAGAGTTAATTAGAGTGTACTATATGATTGGTAAAATTCCGCTCGCAGGAGTTTGTCTGCGTCAGGTCACGTAACACCAGTTGATTTCAGTCACATTCGGAATAGTGGGAATAAATATCGCCTATAGGTGTATATTCACCCACATTGTCTCACGTGATTGGAATTTTCTTTTTTCAATCTTAACCAGATTGATGCACTGAACATTTTTATTCTTTTCTTTTCAAAAAATTTTTCTGCGAAGAATATAAGTTGCTCGCTATCCTGAATAATCATATCACCTTTCACAAGGAAAACCATCGTCCTAATAGAAAATGTATCATCTTTGTCTCAAAATAGTATCTAGAATGAGACCTTTCTACAGTTGAAAATTATGACATTATCATCATAATGAGAAGGTATTGATTTTATGTGGAAATCGACTTTCGCGGAATTATTGGAATTTCCACGTTTTGAGACCTCCTGATTCCGAAGAAGTAGGTTTTACGTTGGTGTTTGTCTGTCTTTTGTCGTTTTATGTCTGTTGTTGTTGTTGTCGTTGTCGTCTGTATACTCCATAACTTTTTAAAGACTAATCAGATTGGATTGCCCTTAAGCACACATTTTGAGGGACCAAAAAGACAAGTCGAGTTCGTTAACCAGCTATTTTGGATGAATAATCAAAAAGGGGGAGCATTTTGAAAAAATGTTTTGACTTCTTTTTCCAAAACTCAAAAATTGTAAGTACAATTTCTTGTAGCACGTAAAAAGTGAAACAATTTATCCTCGTAATTTTTCTCGATGAAAACAAAACTGTCAGAGTTGCGGTATTTTCAAAATTCAAAAATATAAAAGAAAATGAGATTTTTTAGCCAAGTAACGCAAAATTGAAAAGAAAGTAAAAAAATCTCTTCTTAGGAGCTCTACAAGATCGTGAATACAACTTTTTGAATTTTCTCAAAAAATCGAAAATTCAAATTTTGATTGCATGAAAAATAATGAAAAATAAACTGTGAACTCGATAACTTTCGAATGAATAATCATATTCGATCGTGCTTTTGCACGCATTCCCAGGGACCAAAAAGGCAGGTCGATTTCTTTAACCAGCTATTTTAGACGAAAAATTAAAGGGGGAGCATTTTGGAAATTTTTTTGAACTTTTTTTTCCACGGTTCAAAAATGAAAAGTTTGGCTTCTTGTAGTACGTAAAAAGTGGAAATATTTATCCGAATGATTTTTTTTGTTAGAAACAGAATTGTCAGAGCTGTGGCATTTTCAAAATTCAAAAATATACACGAAAATGAGAATTTTCATCCAAATAACGCAAGATTGAAAAGAAAGTCAGAGAGAAAAAAGGTTTCTTCTTGGGAGCCGTACATGATCGTTAATACAACTTTTTGAATTTTCTCAAAAAATTGAAAATTCCAATTTTGTTCGCACAAAAAAAAATAAAAAATGATCTGTGAACTCGATAACTATCGGAAAAACCATCATATTCGATTGTGCTTTGGCACACATTTTGAGGGACCAAAAAAACAAGTCGAGTTCGTTAACCAGCTATTTTGGATCAAAAATAGGAGAGGCGGAGCATTTTGAAAATTTTTTTGGATTTTTTTTTCAAGCTTCAAAAATTGTAAACGATTTCGATAAAAACAAAATTGTCAGAGTCATGATATTTTGAAAAATTCAAAAATATAAAAGAAAATGAGAATTTCTAGCCAAATAACACAAAATTTCAAGGAAAGTCTGTAGGAAAAGAATGTTTCTTCTTGGGAGCCGTACAAGATCGCTAATACAACTTCTTGAATTTTTTCGAAAAATCGGGAATTCGAATTTTCATCGCACAAAAAATAATGAAAAGTAATCTGTGAACTCGATAACTTTCGAATGAAGAATGATATTCGAACGTACTTTTGCACACGTTCCCAGCGACCAAAAAGACAGGTTGAGTTCGTTAACCAGCTATTTTGGACGAAAAATTAGAGGAATTTTTTCGGACTTCTTTTCCACAATTCAAAAATTAAAAGTATGGCTTCTTGTAGTACGTAAAAAGTGAAACAATTTATCCGAATGTTTCTTTTTTTTTTGTTAGAAACAAAATTGTCAGAGTTGTGGCCTTTCCAAAATTCAAAAATGTAAACGAAAATGAGAATTTCCATCCAGATAACGCAAGATTGGGAGAGAATTTGGGGAGAAAAATGTGTCTTTTTATGAGCAATATAAGGTCGTTAGTACAACTTTTTGAATTTTCTCAAAAAAACTAAAATTCTCATTTTGATCGCATAAAAAAATAATAGAAAACTAGTTCGTTCTCAATCATTTGTCAATTTCTCAATCGTTTTCTGCAAAAATAGTCTAACAACAAAAAATAACAGTTCAAGAACAAAATTGTTCTTTGAAAGAACATCTACATATTTTGTTTAATTTTTTTCTCATGAGATGCACAGTTTTGGTAATAATTCAAAAAAACAACATTCCAAATAAAAGTCAAGTTTCTAGCAAAACTTAACGAGACACAAAGAAAATTTGGAAAAGAAAGACTGTTCTTATTTGATGGGACGCGTGGTTTTTCTTCTAATTTTAAATATATTAATATTAGAAATAGACTAATTAAATTTTTGTTTAAACAAAACAAGGTACGAGCTATATAAATTACATTATATACATTTGATGCATTAGAGTTAAAGGTCAAATAGAAAAGTTCGCGTTTCGGACAGATTTTGATCGAGTGCGCTGCACGAGACACACGAGATGAGAATGCATTCGTTAAAGCCGAAGAAGCTTTAACAAAAGAGAATTCACAATCATCAAATACGGCAGCCGACATTCTACTTTTCACTTTCAAAAGCTCTATACACAATTTTAGGCAAGTACAAAGACCGAGCGCGAAGTGCGAGGTAAATTTAAAACCGAGCGCGGAGCGCGAAGTACATTCATTATTGAGCGTAAAGCGCGCGATCTGGAAGACGGGCGCCTTAGGTGCGGTCAAACTCGCGAACGAAGCGAGCTGTGCGTGAAGCGCGCGATGAGAATGTGCCCGCGCAGTGGGTGGGCAAATTTTTCTTTAATAATATCATGCAGTCCTGATAATTTAAGGATCGTTGGTTAAAATTCAAAGGTGTTTTCCTTCTTATGTTGCTCGGCTGCGTGCAAAAATGGTGAAACATCTTTCGATTCCAGAGTACAACATTGCAAGCGAATATATTGTCGAATACACATTTCTCCCTGGTGAAGTACGTCACGGGTTGGCAATACCAGGCAATACAGTGTATGAAACAGAAGAATGACGTATTCTCAACTGATGGAAAATTTAGTTACATTGAATGATACATAAAAGAAGCAGTGTCAGTGTTTGGAAATAATCTTGTCAGAAACAGCGACTGAGGTTGTACTCGAGCGATGTGGGTATTTCCTGCGAATGAAAGGGCAACCTCTCTTTAATAATAACATTCGCGAATTAAATATTTCCATACGATAAATGAGTGCAAATGAAGAATTGGAAAATATTCCATGTATCGTTAAAAACGATGCGATTCTTGATGTGTCGACGAAGCGTCTTTTTATTTCATTGTCATGCATTTGACGAGCTGATTTGAACTATGCGCTTTGCTCGAAAATGTGGGGACAAAAACATCGCGTGATGTTGGTGGGTTGTTCCGATCACATAATAGGTAATAACCGTCCAGTGGTAAAATAACAAGGTCTAAAGTTACACGTTTTCCATTGCCATCGAACTAATCACTAATCATTGCATTCGCAAGCCGAAGAGCGATTCAAGACTGTGTCATTCGAGTGTGTTGCAGCGATAACAATTTTCCTTCTAATATAACTCAATTTTAGAGAAATTGCTCGATTTTATCATTTCATTTTCATTTGACGAATTCTATATTCATCTTATTACTCCATTCATCAATGTCTGGAATGTTTTCCAATTCTGATATCAAATCAATTCCTGGTTTTGCAAAACAGTATTTTTTTAACGACATCAGTGCCTACATTTCAATAGTCACGTCTACACTGTCATTGACCTGCACACCTGTTAACGTGCAAAAAAAATAAAATGCATAATAAAAGTCAAGAAATACATATTTGAATTGTTCATTTTCTTGATAAGCAACAGTCTATGGTTTCAGAAATATTTTCCGAAAAATAGTCATTTTTGTCTTCAGTTATCTTAAAAAAAGAGCTAACTAGTGTTTACTGTTACTGTTCTGCTGTCCCAAAGAAGAACCTAGTAAGTGACTTTTTCCATAGTGACTATTTTCAGGCATATCTGCGTGAGAAAATAACCTCTATGGCAAGTCACTTACTAGGTTCTTCTTTTGGACAGCAGTGTTACGTTTTATTTTTTTCCTCAGTTAATTTTGCAGGAATACGTGACAATATCATTACTTTTTCACTTACTTTCGTATTTCACACATATATACTTGCATATAAAAATATACAAATTTAATTTTACACAGCTACGTTCATGTATGTAGAGTGACAATTTGTTAATACTCTTCATTACAAGTCATAGGTTATTCATTATCAGTAAGTTAAATACTGGCAAAATATTCCTAAGAAATTAAAAATATCAATTTTAAACCGAAAAATAGTTACATCTACAGGTAAAAAGTGTATTCCAAACAACATTGGAACGATTTTTAAGCGGAATAGTTAACTTTTTACCAAACAAAAAAATTAATTTTCAACTAAGTAATAAATCACCAACTAAAAAATTATTTTTTACTAAGGAGTTAAACTTCAAACCTAGACGTTAAATTAGCAGCTAAGAAAGATGAATTCTCAAACAAGAATATTTATTATATACCAAAAGAACAAGTTAAAAAGACATGCTTTTTCAACGAACTAGTTGCGTTTTTATTTAAAACAGATGAATTTGCAAACCAAACTGTTGAATTTTCTACCATAGAAGATGAATGATCAAGATATTTGAACTCTCAACAAAAAAGATAAGTTTTTACTAGGAATGGAATGATTAAGTTGTCAGTCGAAAAATTAATGTTGAGCAAAAAACAATACATTTTTAACAAAATAGTTAAATTTCCAACAAAAGAGATGAATTTTCGATTGGAATGATTTGTATCTTAAACCAAGAAGATTAATTTTCAACGTAGGGTGGAAGAAAAATTGCAATTTTTCTGTAAATATTTATCTCTCTGGCTTTCTGCCGCCACAATTTTAAATGGTGAAAATTTTGAAAACCTTCTAAAAAATGATTTATCCCTTGAGGTACTGATACTGAAAAAGATGCAACTAGAGAATGAGAGTAGTTACTTTCAATCTCTAAATAGAGTGTATAAATAGATTTCATTTTTAATGTTTCAAAAAATAGCAACAGTGACTTCATAATAAAAGATATTATGACCAGCCTTGTTGCAATAAAGGACATTGGTTTTTTGGCCTCGTCTTTAACCTACTTTTGTTTTGCTCTAGTTCTGAATGGGCCCCAGGTCATGTATTTTCACGATTCTTTTTTAAGGAACTATTTCGGGCGAATGGATCTCCCCGAAATTTTCCATCCCCCTTAACACCTACGCCACCAACGAAGGTGCTTGAAAAGTTTGGCGAATGAGAAACTATAAAACAAAGAAAATTGAACAATACTTCTTTTCAAAAATTCAACGATATTTCATAATTATTGGTGTAGTGTATAATATTTGTTGAGATACCATTTTTCGAATTCCGAAAAATTGGCAATAAAATGTATCAAGAAGATCCATTTTCTATCACAAAAATGCGAACTTCCATCGAAATAAATTAAATTTCACTAAATAAAATTTCAATAATCCTGCTTCATTCAAAACTTGAATTTGAAGAAAAAAACTTCTATTTCCAAACACAAAGGATGAATTCATTTCCCGAAATACCGAGAAGATCCATTTTCTATCACAAAAATACAAACTTCCATCAAAACAATTAAATTTGTTACAAATATAACTTCAATAATTCTGCTTCATGCAAAACTTGAATTTAAGAGAAAAACTTTAAATTCAAACTACGGAGGATGAGTTCATTTCCCGAAATACCAAGAAGATCCACTTTCTATCACAAA
>WSXT02102538.1:0-11404 GCA_011762715.2 Neuroterus valhalla
TTGATTTTTGGGCTGCAACCCTTACCGCTGGAAGCGACCCCTTGTATCACGCAGAAATGACTTTGACGAAAAATAATTTATTTACCAGATCTTTGAACGCCAATCCATTCATTTCTTTATGGGCTCCTCAGAAATACCCACTTTGATTTTCGAGCTGCAACCCTTAACGCTTGAAGCGACCCCTTGTATCTCCCAGATCTGACTTTGACGAAAGATGATTGATTTACCAGATCTTCGAACGCCAATCTATTCAATTATTTTTGGGCTCCTCGAAAATATCCACTTTGATTTTTGGGCTGCAACCCTTAACGCTGCCAGCGACCCCTTGTATCGTGCAGAAATGACTTTGACGAAAAAAAGTTATTGAACAGATCTTTGAACGCCAATCCATTCAATTATTTTTGGGCTACTCGAAAATACCCACATTGATTTTCGGGCTGCAACCCTTACCGCTGGAAGCGACTCCTCGTATCACGCAGAAACGACTTTGACGAAAAATGATTATTAATTAGATCTTTGAACGCCAATCCATTCAATTTTTGTAGGCTCCTCGAAAATACCCACTTTGATTTTTGGGCTGCAACCCTTAACGCTAGGAACGACACCTTGTATCACGCAGAAATGACTTTGACGAAAATTAATTATTTACCAGTTCATTGAATGCCAATCCATTCAATAATTTTTGGGCTCCTCGAAAATACCCACTTAGATTTCTGGGCTACAACCCTTAACGCTGGAAGCGGCTCTTTGTATCACGCAGAAATGACTTTGACAAAAGTTCATTTTTTACCAGATCTTTGAACGCCTATTCATTCAATTATTCTTGGGCTCCTGGAGAATACCCACTTTGATTTTCGGGCTGCAACCCTTAACGCTGAAAACACCCCCTTGTATCTCGCAGATCTGACTTTGACGAAAAATAATTTATTTTCAGATCTTTGAATGCCAATCCATTCAATTATGGTGTAAATACGATCAAGTAATGTCACTTTTTGGGGGATGTCTCCCAGTTGTATTTTCAATGGGGATTGTGGCAAACTTAATTCTTGTACTTCCAAGAAGATAAATGTGTCTGAAAGACCTGATTTCATAAAATAGGAGTATTGAAACATTCTTGAGCTGTGCAAATTGGATTTTAATAGCTATAGTTTTTTTCACAACACCACCACTGAAACTCTATTCATACATGCCTGTAGAGCGAGGCGAAACGTGGATTTCCAACCCTAGGGTTAAAATTCCTAGTTTTTCTACCCTAAGGGCTGGAAATAAGTTTTACACGTATAGTTCTACTCCTTGTCATTGCATAGGCGTATTTCGCGCACTCACTTCACATGCCTGTATGAATGGTGTTTCAGTGGTCGTGTTGTGAAAAACGATATGCATTACAGGGGGCAAAATCGAGCTCTTGCACCTCGTGCGGGTGCAGCCCTCTCTTCGCTCGGTCAGCCACCTCGCACTCGTTTGCAAACGCTTGGTTTCACCCCTTGTAATGCAACATACTAATGCATATATTCCACGGGCATACAAAAAAAGAAAAAGGTCATGTCCCAGAAAGTAGACCCACCCTAATATATGTTTTTGGGTTCACTGATACCACATCCGACCTTATAATTTTTCGATTAGCTCTCGATTCTTTTCTCTGAGGTAACGGGTTTTTAAAACATTCAATCCGCTATAGGGGTGGCTTCTGACAAGGGATAGGAAAAATGCTCAAAATGGTCTAGATATTCATTGAATGCCCCTAATCAGAATTCTAATGAAAAAAAATGTTTTACATGTCTTATAACAGAGGAAATACTATTATGTTACATTTAAACCTCTGCAGGAGAGAGTTCCTGAGGTTAATAAAAAACAAAAAATACGGAAAAGTCCGCGAATGGTATCAGAAGCTGACGATCATCAGTTCCAAGTTTTTTTCGTAAGAAGTTATAGCTATCAAAATCTAATTTGCAAAGCCAAAGGATGTTTCCATACTCCTATTTATTAAACAATGTTTTCAAGACACATTTATCTTCTTGGAAGTACGAGAACTGAGTTTGCCACAATCTCCGAGATACAAGGGGTTGTTTCTAGCGTTAAGGGTTGCAGCCAAAAAATTCCAGGAGCCCAAAAATAATTGAATGGATGGGCGTTCATAGATGTGGTAAAGAATTATTTTTCGTCAAAGTCATTTCTGCGTGATACAAGGGGTCGCTTCCAGCGTTAAGGGTTGCAGTCCAGATATCAAAGTGGGTATTTTCGAGGAGCCCAAAAATGATTGAATGGATTGGCGTTCAAAGATCTGTTAAATAACTATTTTTCGTCAAAGTCATTTCTGCGTGATACAAGGGGTCGCTTCCAGCGTTAGGGTTGCAGCCCAAAAATCGAAGTGAGTATTTTCGAAGAGCCCAAAAATAATTGAATGGATTGGCGTCTAAATATCTGGTAAATAAATTTTATTTCGTCAAATTCAGATCTCCGAGATACAAGAGGTCGCTTTCAGCGTTGAGGGTTACAGCCCAAAAATCAAAGTGGGTATATTCGAGGAGCCCGAAGATAATTGAATGGATTGGCATTCAAAGATCTGGTGAATAAATTGTTTTTCGTCAAAGTTAGACTTCCAAGATACAAGGGGTTGTTCTTAGCCTTAAGGGTTGCAGCCCAAAAATCAAAGTGAGTATTTTCGAGGAGCCTAAAAAAATTGAATGGATTGGCGTTCAAAGATCTAATTAATAATCATTTTTCGTCAAAGTCGTTTCTGCGTGATACAAGGAGCCGCTTCCAGCGTTAAGTGTTGCAGCCCAATAATCTAAGTGGGTATTTTCGACAAGCCCGAAAATAATTGAATGGATTGGCGTAGAAGATCTGGTACATACATTTTCTTCCGTCGAATTCAGATCTCCGAGATACAAGGGGTTGTTTTAAGCGATAAGGGTTGCAGCTCAAAAATAAAAAAAGGTATCTTTCAGGAGCCCAAAAATAAATGAATGGTTGGCTTTCGAAGATCTGGTAAATAAATTATTTTTTGTCAAAGTAATTTCTGCGTGATACAAGGGGTCGCTTCCAGCAGTAAGGGTTGCAGCTCGAAAATCAATGTGGGTATTTTCGAGGAGACCAAAAATAATCGAATGGATTGGCGTTCAAAGATCTGGTAAATAAATTATCTCCCGTCAAATTCAGATCTGGGAGATACGATGGGGTGTTTTCAGCGTTAAGGGTTGCAGCCCAAAATCAAAGTGGGTATTTTCGAGGAGCCCAAAAATAATTGAATGGATTGGCGTTCAAAGATCTGGTAAATAATTAATTTTCGTCAAAGTCATTTCTGCGTGATACAAGGTGTTGCTTCCAGCGTTAAGGGTTGCAGCCCGAAAATCAAAGTGGGTATTTTCGAGGAGCGCAAAAATTGTTGAATGGATTGTCGTTCAAAGATCTGGTAAACAATTATTTTTCTTCAAAGTCATTTATGCGTGATACAAGGGGTCGCTTCCAGCGGTAAGGATTGCAGTCCAAAAATCAAAGTGGGTATTTTCTAGGAGCCCAAAAAAAATTGAATGGATTGGCGTTAAAAGATCTGGTAAATAATTTTTTTTGTCAAATTCAGATCTCCGAGATACAAGGGGGTGTTTTCAGCGTGAAGGGTTGCAGTCCAAAAATCAAAGTGGGTATTTTCGAGGAGCCCGAAAAAAATTGAATGGATTGGCGTTCGAAGATTTGGAAAATAATTAATTTTCGTCAAAGTCATTTCTGCGTGATACGAGGTGTCGCTTCTAGCGTTAAGGGTTGCAGCCCAAAAATCAAAGTGGGTATTTTCGAGGAGCGCAAAAATAATTGAATGGATTGGCGTTCAAAGCTCTGGTAAATAATTTTTTTTTGTCAAATTCAGATCTCCGAGATACAAGGGGGTGTTTTCAGCGTGAAGGGTTGCAGCCCAAAAATGAAAGTGGGTATTTTCGAGGAGCCCAAAAATAATTGAATGGATTGGCGTTCGAAGATTTGGAAAATAACTAATTTTCGTCAAAGTCATTTCTCTTGATACGAGAGGTCGCTTCCAGCGTTAAGGGTTGCAGCGCAAAAAACAAAGTGGGTATTTTCGAGGAGCCCAAAAATAATTGAATGGATTGGCGTTAAAAGATCTGTTGAATAATTTTTTTTTTTGAAATTCAGATCTCCGAGATACAAGAGAAGTTTTCAGCGTTAAGGGTTGCAGCCCGAAAATCAAAGTGGGTATTTTCGAAGAGCCCAAAAATAATTGAATGGATTGGCGTTCAAATATCTGGTTAATAAATTATCTTTCGTCAAAGTCAGATCTGGGAGATACAAGGGGTTCTTTCCAGCGTAAAGGGTTGCAGCCCAAAAATCATAGTGGGTATTTTCGAGGAGCCCAAAAACAATTGAATGGATTTGCAATCAAAGATCTGTTAACTTATTATTTTTCGTCAAAGTCATTTCTGCGTGCCGAATTTCCCGAATTTATCAAATGTGTTCTAATGAACGTGCTGGCGTAAAAATCTCAACAATAATATCGGTTTCTTGAGAAAAATAAAAGAGTACAAAAATTGGCATTGATACCCAAAAAAAGCTCGAAAATAGCCCACAATTCTGGTATGCTCAAATTTTAGTATAGTGCATATTTCATTTTGGAGGTGGTTTTTTTTTTTGTCACAGAGGTGGTTTTTGGAAAATTGATTTTTGCGATTTCGGAGAGCCCAAAATTAGACCGAAATTCAGGTGAGTTGTTTTTTCCAAATTTGTAAAATTTTCTCTAGTGGAGGTGCTGGCTGCCAGCACCTTCACAAGGATGTCGGTTTTTTGAGAAAAATAAAAGAGCCGGAAAATCGGCATTGGTGCCCAAAAAAAAACCTAAAAATAGCACATAATTCTGATATGCTCAAATTTGAGGACAACTAGAAATCTAGGTGTTTCCGCTGTGCTTTCATAGAATTTTACTGTCATCCTTTGAGATCTTCATTTTTTATTGCAATGAATTCTCAAACTTTTTCACAAATTAGATTAGATTTATCACTCCCTTCTCGGATTTTTACATATCTATTTTCCCCCTTCGACAGGATTTCGTTAGACATTGAACCCTTCAACTCAAATTCCTCCCCGAAAATCCCCAATAACCCCAACTCTCATAATAAGCCTCCAAGCAATGCCTGACGTACTCAATCCTGTGGGATTTTCAGTCTCTGAAAACCCCTACCGTCTGCAGCCGGATTTTTTATTCAAAACGCTCGCATTCGCTTGAACATTTGGTCAGAGGAGAGGAAAACTGCAGAAAACCGAAACTCTTGGGCGCAGTCGATTATCGGCAGATGAGTCTAGATGTAGACATTTGCTAGCATCGATTGCCAACACCGATCCTCGGTGTCAAATCTCTTGCTCGACAGTAATTAAACATGGTGAAAACACGACTGAGCGAGAATCCCGAACAGTCACCCACCCGAGCGCTAACCGCGCCCAAACATGCTTGACATTCGAGATTTCGCCCAAGTCAGCAGTTACTACGTAGCTACTGCCGTCGGTAATAAATTCTCAAACTTTATTTTTGATTAAACTTTTCCAAAAAAGGAAGTTTCTTCTATGAAATACCTACGGTGTAAGAAAATATCTTGGTTCAGAGAAAACATTCTTCAGTCCAATACAGTTCTCAAGTAAACTATTTCCAATAGTAAATTAAAAAAAGGTTATAATTACAAAATATTTATGTGAATTAGAATTGATTTAATTATTACGATGAGAACAAAATTTGTACATCCTTTCGTATTCTAGTACTGATATCATTATCATTTTTTATGAATGAAATTGCGAGCCGATACTTTCTACTCAGATTTACAATTTCGCTTCATTTTTTCAATTCCGTTTTCATGGAGAAATACCTATGGGTTACTTTCTGTCATTAATCATAATATATGACTACTTTTCTTATAAGAAAGTATCAATCAAGAATGAAAAAAAATTGATCTTCCAAATAATTTGAATATCCCGCTTGAGCAAGGAGGACCCGTTAGCCACTTTCCTATTGCTTGGCGAAAAAGCTGCGCCTTGCGACACCTTATCTGCTTTCACCATGTTGGTATATATGTAGAGATGGGACTTACAGCGGTCTGACCGTCATTTACCCGTCATTTACCGGTCATGTGTTGTAAATGGGTAAATGCGGTAAAATCCGAAATGTAAATAAGGAATAAGGAAATAATAGCAGAGAATTCATTTTGGAATTATTCTGCTCACCAATTACATTTAAATACATGAATCATCGTAAGATGTGCAAAGAAGAGATTGTAGATAACAATTAGAAAGATAATTGAAGTTCAACATAACCGATAAATCTCAGGCCTTACGAGGCGGTTATTCGAAAACACGAATGGCTAAGTTAAAGGGAAATTGACGTATAAGTCAGGATTAAAGGAATATTCAGAAGGAAATGTTGTTACTGAAAGAATCATAAATAAAAGCAAAATGAGAAGTAATATACGGAATCAAACAATTGAAAAATGCAAGAGAAGGAATAGGTAGGATTAAAAGAATTTCATTTCAAGACGATGAATTATGTCATTTGATGTATTTTTCTCCATTTATAAATAAATATTTCATGGTAATTGTAACTTTGTTATAGGTAACCAAGAATCAGTGGAAATCATTTGAACGTCAAAACATATTTTTATTCATATGTCAAAAGCACAATCTACAAATTTGCAGGAATATTCGCAGCCGTATTCATCAGTGCCTTCATTTTAATGAATATTAATAATGAAATATGGCTTTTTATATCACAAAGTATATCAGATAATAATTTTATAATATTTAAATTGCAAGAACGTTAAAGTTAAACTTCAACACATGTATATTTCTATAAGATCGTCAGAGTTTATTATCAGCCATCCAGCATTACCTCATGTATTTTGTTCCCTTCATTTTCAAAAGATAATATTTTAGGAAAATTTCATAGTTAAACTTTAGAAAAGTTCTAGACTAATCTATTTGACAGGTCATTGATGTTAAGTAAACATTAAACTGATTGAATATTGAAACTTAGAAAGTACTCTTTCGAAATCACCGCCTGCTTCGTCTAAGGTTTGAGGTTATGGTGCTGTGTCCTCACTCAAACAGTGGATTTTTGTACTTTCAGAACATATCTTTCTGTAGTAATACTTCTATGTACATGAAACTCCATTTACGAAAGGAACGTTTATTCAACGTTCGATAATTTTTTTTAAATATGAGTTTTACCACTTTTACCAGCTTGACCCGTCATTACCGGTGTTTCCAGTAAAACTGGTAAACTTACCCGTCAGACGGGTAAGGTCCCATCTCTATAAATATGCTCTCCACAATGTCTTTTACTGGTCGAAGGCCCCAGCGTGGTTTATGGAATCCTTATCCAACTCAGAGTAATTACAGGTCCCGAGTGTAAATAAGCTCCCTTGACAACTCAATTTTCAAGTGCCTGTTGTTTATAGAACCTCATCCAACTAGAAATTTTTACAATTCTTGATTGAGAATAGTCCCTTTCCAACTGTATTTTAAAGCCCTTGTTGTAATGGAATCCTTATTTAACTCAGAGTTGTTACAGGTCCCGAATGTGAATAAGCGCCCTTGACAACTCAATTTTCAACTCTGAATCCCTGATGTTTAACTTATAACTTATTAACTCGAAGTTAATAAGTTATAAATGAGCCCCCTCTCCAACTCAAGGTTTATGGAACCCCTTTTCAAATCGAACATTTTAAAAGTCCCGAGTGTAAGTAGGCCTGATTTTCAAATGAATTTTTATATGTATTCCTGATGTTCATGGAACCCCTTACAAGATCGAAGTTGTTACAAGTCCTAAGTGTAAATAAGCTCCGTTTTCGAGTCAATTTTTAAGTCCTTGTTGTTTATGGAACCCGTTATCATCTCGAATTTTTAAGAATTCCCGAGTGTGGAGAAGCTTTCTCCTTATCTCTATGTTCAAGTCACCGTTGTGCATGGAACCCTTCCTCAATTCAAACTTGTTACAAGTCCTGAGTGTGAATGAACTCCATTTCTGGAACAACTTTTGTATCCTTATTGTTTATGGAACCTGTTTCCAACTCGAAGTTGTTGAAAATCTCGAGTATAAATTAAACACCTTGCAAGCTGATTCTCAGGTCTTTACTGTTAATAAGAATATATAATGAGTTTCTATTGAGAAGAAAAATTGTCTTTTGAATCAGAAGTGTTTCCAAAATGATTGATAAAATTCCAACCATTCATTCGTTTTTTCTAAAACAGATGCAAAGAATGTGATGCACTCTAGGGCTTGCTATCAATTAAAATCAGCAAAAACCTTCGAATTTTAATAAGTTGCCTAGAAAATTTCTGGAAATTTCTCAATTAATTATGTTACCAATCTATCTGAACTTATGTGGTGATGAGTTTTGAGTATAGGTCCTGGATATCGATTTCATCGATTCCTTGTAATCGGTGCACGTTCGTTGTTCGGTGGTCCTTCAAACACTGATAAGGGCTCTCTTCTCTCGTTCCACATGACTCCATCTCACTTTCTTATATTCTCCAACTCGTTTTTTCTCACTCATGTTAGACATACGTATTGGATTTCAGCAAGAAATGGGGATCCTTCCCTCGTTTCGACCCCAAAGTTAAATAAGAGCTGACAAAAACACGTGTAATTTCCAATTGACTGAGCAGTCACTCAAAGATTGGTGTCGACTTGTTGGGGCATCCTTAATTGGGTTTAACAAATTTCGAGGGCGCAGTCTCAGTTTACTTGTACGCCTTCGCTGAAGATCCTTTTTACCTCAGGTTTGGCGTAACTTTTTGAATATTTTTTTTTATTTTAAGGGAAATTCAATTTTTTTATAGGAATTTCGAAAATTTTCTATTTAGAGATGATTAAGGCAGGTGATAATTGAAAATTCCTATCTTACCGGCATCCAGACTGTTCCAAAGATTTAGTGGTGCGTTTCCGTGCTGTTTTCTAGGATGCTCCTGATAACCAAGATGATTTCTTATTGAAAAATGTAATCCTTCACATTTCAACCGCAAAAGATTTCAATTTTGATTGGAAAGCAGATCAATTCAACCAAATAAGATACATTTTAAATGATATAGTTGAGCCTCTGACAGAAAAAGATTATTTTGGGAAGAAAAAGACAACTTTGTAAAGAGAAAGTTGCAGTTTAAATATTCAGCCAAAACAGATATAAGAAATTAAATTTTTCAGCTACAAAGACGAATTCTCTAGAAGAAATTCCATTTTTCTACCAGCGTACAAGAATTTTGAACAATAGAGTTAAATTTTTAATAAAAAAAAGAAAAAAGAATTAATCATCGCCAAAAAAGTTGAATTTACGATTAAAAAGTTGAATTTTCCATCAACAGTATTTATCTTTATTACAAAAACTGTTGTTCAGCAAAACAACCAATTTTCGACCAAAAAAATGACTTTTGTAAAATAGTTGGAGAAAAAAAAAGATTGATCATTAACGGGGAATATTGTGAGTGATATTTCGAACAAAGGAAATTATAATTTTGAGTCAGAAAACAGTCGAAATCAACCAAATAATACAAATTCTCAACGAAAAATATAATCGTTGATATTTCAACTGCAAGGAATTTCGATTTGGAATGAAAAAGAGTTTATTGTAACCAAATAAGATACATTTTCAACGAGAAATTTTTAATCCAAACCAATTATAATAATTTTCTATCAAAAATTTTAAATTTTGAATGAAATAATTAAATATTCTACCATAAAAGATAATTTTTCAACGGAATAGTTGAATCGTCAGCCAAAACAGATATAAATAGTTGAATTTTTCGGCTATAAAGACGAATTCCTCGGAAGAAAGCTCATTTTTCTATCAACGAAGGTCAATTTCAAACCAAATAGTTGATTTCCAAGAAAAAAGAATGCATTCTATTATCAACCAAAAAGTTGCATTTACAAATGCGCAGTTGAGTTTACTAACAAAAAGATGTATTTTTATCAAGAAAGATTGTTGTACAACAAAACAGCCAATTTTTGACCAAAAAAGATTACTTTTTGATGAAATGTTTTGAGAAAAAAAGATTGATCATTAACGAAAAATATTGTAAGTGATATTTCAAACAAAGAAAATTATAATTTTGAGTCGAAAAACAGTCGAAATCAACCAAATAATACAAATTCTCAACGAAAACAGTTAAATTTAACGAAGCAAGATAGATTTTCAACAGGAAAGTTTGGATTCAAACCAATTAAAAAACTTTTCCATAAAAAATGTTAAATTTTGAATGAATTAATATAATATTTCACCAAAAGAGATGAATTTCCAACCAGAGAAAAATTTATTTTCAAATCGAAGCGTTTATACACCTAAAAGGTGAATTTTTAACCTACATTGATAAATTTTCAATCAAATACCAAACTTAAAAAGTTAAATTTTCAACGAAATAGTTAAATCCTCAGCCATAACAGATATAAGAAGGTATATTTTTCAGCTATAAAGACAAATTCTCTAGAAAAAATTTTATCTTTTTACCAACAAAGATGTATTTTAATCCAAATAGTTCAAATTTCAAGAAAAAAGAATTGATATGATTATCAACTAAAAAGTTTCATTTACAATTGAGCAGTTGAATTCCCAACAAAAGGATCTATTCTTGATTATAAAAACTGTTGTTCGACGAAACGACCAATTTTCGAACAAAAAAAAGACTTTCTGATCAAATAGTTTGAGAGAAAAAAATTGAACATAAACAAAAAATATAGTAATTGATATTTGAACCGAAAAAATTATTATTTTGGATGGTAAAATAGTCGAAATTAACAAAATAATATGAATTTTCAACATAAATACCATCGAATCCTGCAATCGCATATCAAACCAGAAAATATACATTTTCGACAGGATAGGTAAATTCTAAGCCAAAGCAGATAAAAATGGTTAAATTTCTCAGCTAAAAAGACGAATTCTCTAGAAAGAATTTCAAGAAAAAATATTTATCTACCAACCAAAAAGTGAGATCAACAATATTGAGCAGTTGAATTCTCTATCAAAAGGATGTATTTTCGATTATAAAAGACTGTTGCTCAACAAAATAACCAATTTTGAACCAAAAAAGATGACTTTTGATGAAATATTTCGAAATAAAGGATTGATCATTAACAAAAAATATAGTAAATAAAATTTCAACAAAAAAATATTATAATATTGAATGGGAAAACAGTCGAAATCAACCAAATAATATGAATTCTCAACGGAAAATATAATCGCTCTTAATTCAACCGCAAGGGATTTTTATTTTAGGTGAATAACAGTTAAATTCAATCAAACGAAATACATTTCCAACCGTGGAACACGAATTTCGATCTAAGAACAACTATCCTGGCCAGCGGTAGTTGGCCGAAGGTGAGAGAAACGAGCGCCAACGACCACGCTAAGATTAACACAAAAAT
>WSXT02102549.1:0-11404 GCA_011762715.2 Neuroterus valhalla
TCAAAATGTGTGCCAAAGGGCAATCCAATCCGACCATTCTTTCGAAAGTTATCGAGTACACAGATTACAGACTACAGGCTACAGACAGACAGACAGACACCTTTGTAAAAACCATTTTTTTTACTCAGGGGGTCTCAAAACGTGGAGATTCCATCAAATCCGCGAAAGTCAATTTTCACATAAAACCAAAACCTTCTCATTCAGAATGAGAATGTAAAAAGTTTGCAGGCCTCGTTTGATGATGTGACATGTTCTTTTGACTGCCACCTCTCCTCCACATCAGAGGTGCTTTGAGCCAGTTCTCTCAAGTTATTCTACAAATAAAATATTTTCAAGTAACAGTTTAGGTAATATTATGTACGTCAATTCAAATTTCAGCTTCAATTTTCTATTACCTTAGCAGACTAGAATTGTCGGTGTATGCACGGAGAAAAATAGATATTGAAAAGTAGATATTAACAACTCAGGTATTAAACCATAATGAATGTAAATTACGGCATAATATCACATATCTTCTGTTTAATATACAAGATATTTTAGGGCAATATCTGCTTATACTGAAAGTATAAAATCTGAGATATAAATTTTAAATATCGAAGATTTTGCCGCGTGTGCTTTTGTTTTCTGTGCCACAATCAGCCATGATCAAATCATGGATTCAGGAAAGCTTTCAAGACAGTGGAATAATTGCGAATAAGCAATAATTGAGAAATACGCTGGAGGCAAGTTTTATTCTTATTTATTATTATTTTTTGATTGTACCTTTGGTGTCTACATGTACCGAAAAAATCTGTTTACGTGTACTGAAATTCCGGTATCTGTGCCACGGCTTTTGTGACCCATAACCTCAAATGCCAAATAATATTCGCTTATCATATGGCTCATATGACTGGATTAGAATCAAAAAATGTCTTTAGGTGAAACAGTTGAATAACTGAAATTAAATAAAATTACAGACTCCTCAATTTTTATTTAATTAATTAAATTTAATTTATTACAGAGCATCCACATTTTACATCATTTTTTCAAATATTTAGGAATACTTAAATTGATAGTTTTATGGTTCCTAAAATTTAAAGTGTATAGAATTTTTTTAACTTGAGATTCGAAATTTGAAGTTATAGGTTAAAAAAGATTTCGACTTTCAACACTTCCAAATTGGAATGATTTGAATTTATAGTTGGTGAAGTATTTTAAGTGTTTCTTTCTCAAATTACACAATTTTAAATTACATTTAATTATTTATGGGATGGAATAACGAATAATTTTCAGTCTCGTTGAAATGAAATTATTTCCTTTTCGACTTCTTATGTTAGAAAAATATTGATGGTTGAATTTCGAGGTTGTGTAACAAGTGAACATTCTGCATTAGGTCTGCATTTATTATTATAATTGAATTCTACTATATTAATTCTCTATAATTTGAATGCTAATTATACTTGATAGACAGATATAGTATTGAAAATTTGGTTTTAGAGGGCATTTATTTAATATCGGAGATGTTAATTTTTATTATCTTACATCGTAAGTTTTACTATCTTGATATATGTGGATTCAATTTCTTAGATTCTTTTGTTTAATATCTTGGATATTGCTAGGCAAAATCTTCATTTTAATATCTGCGGATGCTATGATTGAATATCTAGATTTCTGTCCCATAGTTCATTCGCTAAGATATTATCCGGTAATATCTAGATATTCTGTTTTAATATCTATTTTTCTCCGTGTGTCACATGCGTACGCGAGATGGGGAAACTGTAAGTACACGGAATGTGTTTGCCGAGTATTTGTATAGTTACTACCGTATAAAATGCATTGTTGGCTTTTATGGCAGTATATATGAAATTAATGCATCACATTTTCCTCGTCTCAACACAACACACACACATATACGCAAAAACAAAACAGATTGGCGTGCTTATTGTTTTCAGCGTTGGCCTTACGCTTTGGGAAAGCTACAGATTGTTAATGACACATGTTAATTGCTTATAGAAATCACCTTGCAAATTCATTAAAAAACACTTATCTTTTTATGTTGCAGCACATTTTCTTCCGGTTTTGAACATTTTCATTTTCTCCAAGGCTGGATGGGGAATGCATTTTTATGAAATTCTCATCAAACGTCTTTTTCAAAGATGGATACGCCTTTACGGTACAGAAATTCAGCAGATGTCTGCAAGCATGAAGTACTGACGCAGAATTTCATAGCAAGCAGAAAATATAAAATGTTAGATCAGACGTAAAATGCAACTCTGGATGATAAAATAATGCAGTGACTCCATGGAAGAGAGCAAATATAGTGGTCTACGATAAAGAGCGAAGGAAGCTCTGGGAAAAGAAGTAAAGCTTGACTCTATCTTGAGCTTGTCAAAGCTCAATTTTATTAGTGTGCAGCCTCATATAAGAAACTGCAAATATGTGTGTGCAGTGTGCACTGTCCCATGAATACCATCTCCGATAAAAAAAGTCCTTCATCCAAAGTCAAACTATGATAGCAATAAAACTACCAGACAATATTTCAATTCCGCTTATCATGAAAAAAAAAGAAAATAAAGCCACACTGGAACGCAGAATTTTTTTGTTTTTAATTATGAAAACTGAATCTACGTGGAGGCAGTATTGAACCAAAAACATCTCCTTTACAAAGAATGTTATTGACAACAGATGTGACTAATGCGATCTTGAATACGTGCGAAATTCATACTGTATGGCAATCATTGATTTGCGTGAGCCACCTGAATCCTTGCAATTTAGAGTTTCTCAATCCAAAGGAAGAAAATTTTCACTTTGAGAAAACAGAATATATGTATGTCATAAGTGTAAAGCTGTCTTATATAGGAGGAGGACACCAGTTGTAAATTCTATTTCCGGCTCCTAGTTCTTGTAATAAGAGCTCATTTTTTTGCCGCTTTTGAAAAAATCGAGTATGAAATATTCGCCACGCGCCATATACTGTTTAGCAAAGAAGATTTTCGAAGTAGGCTAGGAAGTAGCGCTTCGGCTTCTTAACCAAAAGTCTCATGTTCGATTCTAAGTCCCTGCAAATTGGATTTTTTTTCCATTTATGAACATGTTCACAAACATAATTCCTTCCAATAAATTCAAAAAATATGCAAATTTTAACTTTTAATGCCTTTTTACACAGGAAAACTGACTTTTTCGAAGCTTTATTATATCTTTATCGAATAAATTTATCTTACATGAACGTATTGTCTTCTCTTTGTAATTATTTACATGAAATACTCTGGAAAAAGTATCATATTCTTTTCCAGGTAGCAAATAATTTTTGAATAAATAGCTGGTCTGTTTGGACATTCTGATGTATATATTCAGTAACAAGAACCAACAAAAGTTCTAGAAGATGAATTCATTCGCGAAAGTGATAATAGAGCTCCAAATGAGTACGTTCTTACGTAAAAAATTTACGTAAAAAATTTTCTGGATGAAAATATAGATATAAATGTATCAATAAATGAAAAAGAAATTTGAAGAAGTGCAATTACTGGAAGAACGAACACGAAACCTTTCGGTAACGAACCTAAAGTGCTGCTACATGGGCTGCCGGACAATTGGAAATCTTTTCTGCTAAACAGCATATGGCGTGTAGCGAATATTTCAAACTCGATTACATAAGAACCGCAGGAAGCGCATATATTTTACTGTATGGTAAATTAATACTTGAGACACGAGTTTTCATCACAAGAATTGTGAACGAAAATCAAATTTACAATAGGCGGAAAAGATTTTCCAGTTAAAAAAAATTTGACCGAATTGTTTGATTTTCAACCCCGAAATATGAATGTTGAGCGAAAGTATTAATTTTCAACTAAATAGATTAATATTCAAACAAGATATTTTGATTGATAACCCGAAAAAAAACTATATTCCTACGAATTTCGTCAAATTTGCAAAAAAAAAGGGAAAAAAAATTTTCAACTACATAAAAAGCGTATTTCTAAACAAAAAATGGAATAGTTAAGTTTTCTGTAACTCGTATCAATTTTCAACCGAATAGCTTAATTTTCACCAAAAATAGATGAATTTCCAAACTATGAAGATGAATTTTTAACCACAAAGATCGCAGTTTCATAAAACTGATTTTCGACAACATCGAAAAACAAATTATTGATAAAATTGTTGAATTTTTATGCAAAAGGATAAATTACAACCCAAATAATCAAGTTTGACCCAAAAAGATGAATTTTCACCCATGAAGTCCAACCACGTACTTGAATTTTCAACCAAAATTACTGGAATTTTGGTTGAACTAAGTTAGAAATCGAGCTATCTTTAGAAAACTGGGAATTTTTTTGTAATGTACTTTTCTTGTTAAAAATTTATTTTTGGTCCAAGTATACAACATTTTGGTACAAAATAAAATTATTTTGGTAGAGAATCCAACTCTTATTTGAAAATTAAACTGTTTATGTAAATTTTTTTTTAATTTGTCTTTTTTTACATAACATTATTTTCGTGGAAGAAGATCCATCTTTTTGATTGCAAATTTTAGTAATTTGATTAAAATTCGTCTTTTTGGTTCGAGAATTCCGTTATTCGTTTGAGAATTGAATTCTTCTATTAATAGTTGAATTATAAGAGTTTCAACGTAACCTGTTTACATTATTCAATTATTTAATAATTTTTTAATTTTGATTTATTTAAATTTCAAGTTCTCATCAAGAAAATTATTTTTATCCTAGGAAGTCTATATTTTCGGATGAATAGATAATTGAATTGTTTTGTAGATGCATCGTCATTTTAGCTTTGGAAATCAACAATTTATTAAGCATAAAAAGTATTTTATTGAGAGCATCAAGAAATTCTCACTGCGTATTTACTATATGTATTTTACGTAATTTAATGTGTTATTTCTCTATTTTTAATTATTTGATTCAAGGAGAGTGTGTATTCCATGTCCTAGAATAACATCAGAAATTTTTTCCGACACTACATTGTATAGAAACTCTTTTATTTTAAATTTTATAGTATTTGCCAATAAGTATAATGCTTTCTCAAAGCGTGCCGCGTGCAGCGCCACCCTGATGAGGAAATTTCGCACACAAAAACCACAAAAACTATCATCACTGAGGAACGTCGTTTTTGTTTTAAGTCGGATAGGGCCGATCACAATGCATACCTAACCTATAAGTGTGTTTTTCGACGCAAATTCCAAACTTCGGCAAAAAATCCAATTTTAAGCGGATGTCAGTAATTAATCCAATGCTATGGTAGTCAGGTAAGTATGGCATTTTAAAACCCATTTATTTCTAATAATCAAATCATATAATTAAGAAATCATTTACTGTGAAACTGTATATTCGTTAAGTGTTAGTTAAAAATAAAAAATTCTTGCAATTAGATTGTTTTGATTATTAGTTGATCATGTTCATCTTCATACAGAAATATTTCATATATGACAGTATTTTATACATAACACTATTTTGAAGAACAAATTCATCGTGAAAACCAAACACGCAATCAATTAACTTAATTATTTTCAAAATCGAATAAATAAAAATATTGGAATTTCGCGCCAAGAAGTTCGCTTATAGTTTATGTTAAAAGTTCGTGCTAGACCGGACAAGCATAAATTTGATAAGATACGTTTGAGGGTGTTGGTCCCAATTTGTTCTTTGTGTTGTTGCTGTCTTTAATTCCAATTTCCAGGAATTTCATATAATATATTTTCTTCTATCGACCAAAGTTTCACGAACGCAACGATTGATGATCACGTGAAAACTCTAATGCATAAATAATTTCGAGCGAAAGCTAGTAACTTATATACCCACGAAAGGTTCACGGCATTGAGTAGAACTCTTTGGTATCTCGTATAGAAATAATACTCTTGAGACTTCAGTTTTCGCATACCATACAGAAACGTACGTGGCTGGAATATTTTTTCCGGGCCACACATACACAGCCGATCCTATATGGTTTCCATTTGGATTATTAACCCTGAGTGCTCTTCCGTACTCGATGAGAGAAACTTTACGGGCCGCCACACATTTGCGTAATTAGTTCGGTGTGCCTTGGTTTAAAAGTTTATTTCATTGTTGAAGCACGCTTCTCCGCACCTCGATAAATTTTCGTACCGATCACCTCGCTGATTAGTAAAAAAACAATACTGCCTCAGAAATCACTGCTGACTACTTCTCGGAACAAATTTTACGAAACTTTTATTTGCTTGGGAGAAGACGAGTTTTTTGGTAATTATATAATCATGAAGAAGGTTTGTTTTACTGCGAGTTGAACCTTCGGACATCCACGGTATTCTATTTTATTTTATTACTCAGTCATTATATGCGCTCGTTGAATTTATTCCTACTTGGAGAAGATATCAGCAAATTTGTTAAGCTCTGGACTAAACAAAATTGATTTTCAGCCACATGGCAGCATTTTTTTCCAGGAAAAGATGAAATTTCATTCATAAAAAGAATGATGAGCGAACAAAGAGACGACATTTCTACCAAAAATATAAAGTTTCCAAGCCAAGAGAACAATCAAATTTTTTCGCAAGAAAATATAAACAACATAAACAGGAAATTATTCCAATTTTCAGATGAAAACATCAATTCATATGGAAACTTGATTACCTCGAACAGTTAAGTCGAAAATTACATTATATGTACTTTTGGAATGATTTCGAATAACAAATCTTAGGGTTACGACTAATTTTCCTAGAACAAAGAAGAACGAACACCTTCTTCAAACAAATTTCGAACTAACACCTTCCGCAATAAGATTCGGAACAAAGATCTTCTTCAAACAAACTTTGGACGAACACCTTCAGTAAGCAGGTTCGAAACGAACAATTTCTTTAAAAAACTACGAACCATCACCTCATACAAGAAGATTTAGAACGAACACCTTCTTCAAACAAACTTTGTACCATCACCTTTCGCACAAAGATTCGGAACGAATACCTACTTCAAACAAACTTCGAACTAACACCTCCATTGAGCAAATTTGAAAAGAACACCCTTTTTAAAAAAACTGCGAACCCAATACTTCCTTAAAAAAAAACTACGAACTATCACTTTCTGTAATCAGATTAAAAACAGAAACTTTCTTCAAACCTACTTCGAGCCATCATTTTCCGCGAAAAGATTAGGAACAAAGACCTTCCTCAAGCAAACTTCGAACTAACACCTTCATTGAGCAGATTCGAAAAGAATAACTCCTTAAAAAAACTACGAACCATCACCTCATGCAAGCAGATACGGAACACATACTAATCCGAAACGAACACCTTCTTTAAAAAAACTACGGAATATCAATTTCTGCAAGCAGATTCGAAACAGAGACCTTCTGGAAACTAACTTCGAACAATCACCTCCCGCAAGAAGATTTGAAACAAGGCCTTCTTCAAACAAACTGTGAAACAACACCTTCATTGAGCATATTCGAATCGAACACCTTCTTTAAAAAACTACGAACTATCACCTTCCGCAAGCAGATTCGGAATCAAAAGACCTTCTTCAAACAAACTTTGAATCATCACCTTCCGCAAAAAGATTTGGAACAGAGACCTTCTTCAAGCAAACTTCGAACTAACACCCCCATTGAGCAGATTCGAAAAGAATAACTCCCTAAAAAAAACTACGAACCAACACCTTCTTCAAAAAAACTACGAACTATCACTTCCTGCAAGCAGATTCGAAACAGAGACCTTCTGCAAACTAACTCCGAACCATCACGTTCTCCAAGAAGATTCGAAACAAAGACCTTCTTCAAACAAACTTCGAATGAACACCTCGATTGAGCAGATTTGAAAAGAACACCGTTTTTATAAAAACTGCGAACTTTCAACATGAGTGAGAAAAGTACACCTTATGCACATACAAACCGCGCTAACCTGAAATGTGAGTGTCAAAAATTTCGGGGGGTGTTTGAACCCCCTAAACACCCCCGTGGATCCGCGCCTGCCTCCTTTGAGCAAATTGAGAACCATCACCTTCCGCAAGCAGATTCGGGACGAAGACCTTCTTCAGACAAACTACGGATCAACACCTTCCGCTAAAAGATTTGTAACAAAGACCTTCCTGAAACAAAAATCGAACTACACCTTCACTAGGCAGATTTGAAACGAACACCTTCTTTAAAAAAACCACGAACTATCACCTTCTGCAAACAGATTCGGAACAAAGACCTCCTTCAAACAAATTTGTGACCAAGACCTTCATTATAACATTCGAAACGAATACCTCCTTCAAACGAACTAAGAACCCGATACATTCTAAACAGGTTCAGAACAAATACCTTCTCCAAAAAAATTTGGGACCAACACCTTCATTGAGCAAATTTGAAGTGGATACCTCCTATCCTTCAGACAAACTATGAACTATCACCTTTGGCAAGAAAATTCGGAACGAAAACCTTCTTCAAAGAAATTTCGAACCAACACCTTCATTAGGCGAATTTGAAACGAACACCTTCTTTAAAAAAAACTACGAACCATCACCTTATGCAAGCAGATGCGGAACAAAGTGCTCCTTTAACCAAACTTCGAACAAACACCTCCATTGAGCAGATTTGAAAAGAACACCCCTTTAAAAAAACTACGAACCCAATACTCTCTGAGCAGATTCGGAACGAAGACCTTCGACAAACAAATTCCAGACCGACACCTTCATTGAGCACATTCGAAACAAATACCTCCTTCGAACAAACTGAGAACCTACACCTTCCGCAAGCAGATTCGGGACAAAGACCTTCTTCAGACAAACTGCGAATCAACACCTTTCGCAAAAAGATTTGTAACAAAGACCTTCCTCAAACAAGCTTCGAGCTACACCTCCATTAGGCAGATTCGAAACGAACACCTTCTTCAAAAAAACTACGAACTATCACTTTCTGCAAGCAGATTCGAAACAGTGAGCTTCTGCAAACTAACTTCGGAACATAATCTTCCGCAAGAAGATTCGAAACAAAGACCTTTTTCAAACAAACTTCAAACTAACACCTTCATTGAGCAGATTCGAAACGAACAACTCCTTAGAAAAACTACGAACCACCACCTCATGCAAGCAGATGCGGAACGAATACCTCCTTCAAAAAAACTTCAAACCACGACCTCCATTGAGCAGATTTGAAAAGAACACCCTTTTTGAAAAAACTGCAAACCCAATACTTCCTGAGCAGATTCGGAACAAAGACCTTCGCCAAACAAATTTTAGACCAACAACTTCATTGAGCACATTCGAAACGAATACCTGCTTCGAACAAACTACGAACCATCACCTTCCACAAGCATATTCGGGACAAAGACATTCTTCAGATAAACTACGAACCAACACCTTCCGCAAAAAGATTTGGGACAGAGACTTTCCTCATACAGACTTCGAACTATACCTTCATTAGGCAGATTCGAAACGAACACCTTTAAAAAAACTACGAACTATCACTTTTTGCAAGTTGATTGGAAACAAGGACCTTCTTCAACCAAACTTCGAACCAACACCTCCATGGAGCGGATTTGGAAAGAACACCCTTTTCAAAAAAACTACGAACCCAATACTTTCTGAGCAGATTCGAAACGAATACCTCCTTGAAACAAACTCTACGAACCATTACCTTCCGCAAGCATATTTGGAACGAACACCTTATTCCACTCAAGCACCGGTATAGAAGATAGCCTTTGTCTAAGTCTCATATAGATAATCTGAACCACGCCTTCCCATTTTACCAAGTCGTTTATATTGCATTGGGGTAAAGTAGAGTTCGGAGCCTCGCGTGACGTTACTCGTCGAATCTTGAAATTACCGGTAATCTCGAATCACGCATTCCACGCTGCAATAAGTGAGAAAGGAATCATCGCGTGCCCTTTGATGATTCCCTGCGCGGGATATACTGTTCCTCAAGAGAGGATATCCGGCACTGAGAGAATCAACTTACGGTTACGGTAAGAAATCTCCGTTTATTGCTTACGGTTATGTAATATAGCAGCACACTCACTGCTCGTAGACGCAGTTTTTGTAAGAAGGGAATTATTTTAAACTTACAGCAATTACGCAGGGTATGTGAAGTATGCGTGCATGGCCACCAAGCAATTATTGGATTAGTCTCGGACTAAGTCCGCCCTTAGCTATATGTTTGTATCGGTATTTCTCTTATAAATAAAGGTCACTTTCGCTTCTCTGTGTGATGTACTTTTTATTGTTCACACATTTCAACTATTCCTTTTTTGGTATACCTATCTGTTCGCTACCATTAAATTTAGCTAGAGCCACTTGTTTTGTATTCGCTTTATTTGATACATTTTTCCCCAAGTAATGCCTTTCGCCTTTGCACCAAGTATTTGATATAAGCAAACCTTTTTCTCAGCATAAAGTGATCCATTTCTGTCTGTTCCTTTTCGTTTTCGTGTCTCCAAAATGGCCAAAAACTTTGTCCGTACCTTTACGTACAACAGCAACCCAACCATTCATATTTCTGACTAGGGTGATTCTGTCCCCAGGATGGCAAGTAGCTGGAATATTTATCAACGGATCCTAGGAGGTATCATTTATACCAATACTGTTAACACTTTATAAGTGATTCTTCAAATTTTCAACAACTTAATATTGATCTCTACTCTTGATTTTTGGTCATAATTTCTAAATAAAGTCCTGTAAATTCTCGAAGCTCCACCTGTAAAACATTAAAAATATAAACAAAGAGCTAGTTCATCGTTTTTAATCTTCAATGAAAAATTCTGACCGTAAATGTAGTGAGAATCCCGTAATATTTTCTGTGCCAAATCCACCTTCTTGTTAATATGTCCACATATGACGGTTCTGAAATCAACTCGAGCTAACTCTCAATTACTTATCCAAACAATGAGTTAACTATATTTTCACCAAACGTTTCCGAACATGAGTTTTACTGTGAGATATGTGTATCGTTAACTTATTGTTTGAATAACCAAGCAATTATCTTGAGAGTTAGCTAAATTAGATTTCAGAACTTTCAAATGTGGACATATTAACAAGATGGTGGATTTGGCATTGAAAATATAACGGGATTCTCACTACATTTACGGTCTGAATTTTTTCATTAAAGATATAAAACAATGAATTAGCTCTTTGTTTAAATTTTTTACGTTTTTTCTAGGGATTGTACTTCTTTTACAATTATTGCCTTATATTTATTTTACAATTTTTTCAATTCATTTTCATGATTTGTCATTTAATCATTGCAAGATGCAACTGATTTATTCCAATTGTTACTAATAATGACTTTTTTTTGATAATTATTCTTTTTATTTTTTAAATTCATCATCCTAATAATCCATTTTGATCATTTTTTTATTGACACATATTATTGTAATTGATTCTATATATGAATTGAAATTTGGTTGAACAACCACCGCAAGGCCCACCTGGGAGCAACTGTCATTCAAAGAATGGCACCAGCTCCCAGTCGA
>WSXT02102571.1:0-11404 GCA_011762715.2 Neuroterus valhalla
CAATCTAAAAAAAATGATAGCCAAATTCAGCCTGGATTAGCCAATTTGGCTAAATTTAGCCAATACTGGGAACCCTGATCCTCTATCTCTTTCGCGTCAGAGCTGGCACGTCAATTGAGCTGCCGGATCATCACAGGGGGGCACTTAAAATTATATTTAAGAGAACAGGGTGAACCCTGGCCATTCGAAAATGAGGTCTCGAATTTTAAATTCCTAAAAGTACACTTGAATACATTGCGCATCTTTTTCTTAACGGGAAATATATTTTGTATCTTTCACTGTTCCCGAAATTGATATTAAACTAGTTTTTCTTAGAATAAAAAATTGATCTCCTTCTTCACTCCAACTCGCGGCAAATTAATCAATTTTCAGAATTTACTATTAATCAAAAAAGAAAATACGTGTTTTAAAACTAGTCAAGTAATCAAGTTACATCAGAGTATTAGGATTATGTAGGAGTTTTGAGGAAGATATCAATAACCGATATGTTAACATAAATGGAATTTATCTAGAATAAGAAATTTAATAGGAATTGAAAAAAAATTGGTGGTGATCTATGAATCCAAAAAAAAATCGTCAAATTGATTTAATTCGTGGTTATTGATGATATTCATGGTACTTCATAAAATTTAAGAGAATGTATTAAATATGTGGGCATTTTTGAAAACTTCTGACTTTCATGGAAATTTATTAAATTTGTGGGTTTTTTAAATGAGATTTGTGATTTATACAATTTGTGGTGATTCATTAAATTTATTATAATTTATGAAATTAGAATAAACCGAAGAACAGACTATGTATGTCTGTATGCATGTATGAATAATTGTTCGTTGGCACGATAACTTTTGAAAAAACTTATCCATTTGATTGACCTTTGGTACACACTTTTAATGTCAGAAACTGAAGGTCAAGTTCGTCAGCCAGCTATTCTGGATACAAATTTTAAAAATATAGAGAAATGTTCAGAGTAATGGCATATTTGAAATTCCAAAATTTTAACAAAACTAAGAATTTTTAGCCACACAACGCAAGATATGAAAAAAAGTTAAATGGAAAAAATAGTTCTTTATCGGAGGCCTACAAGATGATCTTTACAACTTTCTGAATTTCCTCAAAAATCAAAAATTCAAATTTTGGTCGCAGAAAAAATAATGAAAAATACAACGTTTTATTTCTTGGTGAAACTATGCAAGATACGGGAAAAAAGAGTTGAACAAAAATTGTGCGAACAATGAAGATCTACAAATTTTGTAACATCTACTTTTTGAATAGTTGAGTAGTTGAGTAGTTCTTGCTTCATTTATAAAAAATCATATTTAGAATGAAGAAATTGAATCTTTGGACAATCGACACAAGCTATGGAAAAAACAAATACACACAAGTTCTTTATCAGAAAAATATCTTCAAATGTGTTATCATTTTTCCCATTGGACGCGAAGTTTTTGTTTCAATTGTAAAAAATGAAGTAAAACATCAAAGAATTAGATTCCCAGAAAAAGTGTACAATATATGAAGAAAATGGAGCAGCAAAACTCCTTTACCGTTCTGGAAAAATTTTGATCAAGTGCGCAGCACGAGACACGCGATGAGAATGTATTTGTTTAGGCCGGATAAGCTTTAACAAGAAAATTCATAATCATCAAATTAAAGTAGTTGACATTTTCTTGCTTTTGCGAAGCGCAAGATCCAACAATCGCGCGCCGTAGTCGCGCTCAATCTTACGAGCGAAGCGCGCGATGAGAATGTGCCCACGCATCATGCAGATTTTATATTATAAGGATAAGTCATCCCAGGATAGATTTATTCTAATTTTATAAATTATCATAAATTTAATGAATCACCACAGATTGTGTAAATCATCACAAATCTTATTAAAAAAACCCACAAATTTATTAAATTTCCATGAATGTCAGAAGTTTCCAAAAATGCCCACATATTTAATACATTCTCTTGAATTTTATGAAGTACAATGAATATCATCAATAACCACGAATTAAATAAATTGGACGATTTTTTTTTATTCATAGATTACCACCAATTTTTTTTCAATTCCTATTAACTTTCTTAATCTAGATAAATTCCATTTATGTTAACATATCGGTTATTGATATCTCCCTCAAAACTCCTACATAATCCTAATACTCCGATGTTACTCGATTACTTGACTAGTTTTAAAACACGTATTTTCTTTTTTGATTAATAGTAAATTCTGGAAATTGATTGAGTTGCCGCGAGTTGGAGTGAAAAAGGAGATCAATTTTTGATTTGAAGAAAAACTAGTTTCATATCAATTTCGGGAACAGTAAAAGATACAAAATATATTTTCCGGTAAGAAAAAGATGCGCAATGAAACTCTGTATTGATGTGTACTTTTAGGAATTGAAAATTCGGGACTTCATTCTCGAATGGCCAGGGTTCACTCTGTTCCCTTAAAGATAATTTAACGTGCCACCTGTGATGATCCGGCAGCTCAATTGACGTGCCAGCTCTGAAGCGAAAGAGATAGAGGATCACAAGCACGGGTGTGAAAGAGACATTTCGAAGGAATAGCTATCCTTGTCTCGCCCTAGCGAGCGAGCACAGGGGCGAAAGGGACGGATTGGACTTGCCATGCGGGAACATTCTGAAAACTCTCAATTTCAGTCCAACATATTCAATTAGGCATCATCGGACTGATTAGGACGAGGTATGGATGCACGGATACATAATTTTAACCCTTGCAATAAGCTCGTTAAATTTTTGGTCGTGGCAAAGGCTACGTTTAATTTATATAAGCAAATGAAAAACGCGTTTTGGTAATTCTTTATTTCTTACGTGAAACTAGATATTGAAATTGAATCTAACGTATTGAGAAAGAAACTCAAAAAGTTCTCAATGCTTGCCATGTTTATATTTGATCAATTCAACATCAAACTATCAATAAACTTAAAAAGCTTTTTAAAAATATTCAATTTATGTTTTTGATATTTCCAACGATTTTTTCATGTAAATTTTTCATGCATTCTTCTTGATGAAGTTCAACAGTTCCAAATTTGGATCCCATAATGTTAAAATTAATAACTTTTTGGATACATAATATTAAAAGTTTCTGAGGATCTTACATTTTTCAATTTTATATTTCAATGCAGGATTCAAAGTTCAATAGAGAGAAATCGGATTACGAGGAAAAAATACGAAACTGACCAGTGGATCGAGAATTAACCTAAAATGTTATCGTATTTTTTCAGTTTTTAAAATGTTTTTCGGCGCAGTTTAGATGAGCAGAAAATTAAGAAACGTTTAATTTAGATAAAAATCCTTGACAATGTTAATCCTCATCATATCCTACTTTCCCTTCTGAACTTTTATACACCTAAATTTTATCGGTATCACTGATGAAGGTGATTCCGAATTTTTTAAATTATAAACAAAAAGAATTTCTAGATAAATCAACCAACTTTAAAAAATCGTTCGTTAAATAATCTGATCGATTTTCTCTAAATTTCTCAAAATTCTCTAAGCAAAGTTAAGATGATTCCGCTATATATCACCAGTTTTTCTTCTCAAGAAAAAAAATATGAAGAATCCTTGATCCAAAATAGAACAAAATTGTTTTTGTATATAATTACTTCACTTGCATGATATGATTTGTTATTTTCCGTTCCTTTGAATCTATAGGAACTGCAAATCCATTACCATTTGACGATTTCATTTTTTATGGGAAATTTTGTGAAAAATTCAATAGAGTAAAATTATACTCACATGAAACATGAGAATAAATTTATACTGAATATATTGATGTGTAGAAACAAAACTATCAAATTTATCATCACTCAGTACTCACTCAAATTAGCGGCTACGGGGATTATTTGCATGACCACCACGCGTCAATTTCAATTATTTCTACGTAACGATCGATTCTCTCTTCCGAATAAGCCACAGACGCAGTTCAAAAGCACCGCACTTGCGAGAGAAACTATTGGGTGAAAATTCCTTTGAGTAAATTGAAGAATAAAACTGTGTGATTGAATATGAGCAATTCTTCAACAGGCTCGATTTTTGGTATTCCGATTTTGAATCAAGTGAATTTTTGAAAAGAGACAAGACGATTTGAAATAAATGTCTCAAGGATTTCAAGCAGTTTCAATTAATTCCCAATGATCATTGTATTAGGATATAAATATTTTGCAATAATACAGCAGACATCCAAGATTCTCTGAAAATGTTATTTAAATTTAAAAGTTCTTCAGATGATCATTAAAAATTACATAATATTATTGAAGACGTTCCAGAAATCGGTGCATACCAACCTAGACTCACAAGTTAGTCCCGTCGCACAGTAAGAAAAAAAAACTTTTTTGGGACAAAAATCAGCCGACTTCTCATTTTTTGACGGATCAGAGCTTTCCTTTTTAAATACTCATAAAGAATCATACTTCAACGTAGAGGTGCACGTTTTTTGAATTTGTTATTTAACTTTAAATTTGTAATTAGTTATATTTCTTCACAGAGGTGTAGAATTTAGTAAAGTCACTTTTTTAAATAAAAATGTAACTTTTAAATAAATATCCTGTATTTTGATAATTGTTATAAACAAATTAATGGACATAACTGTCAACTGTTGCATTTTCGGGTTTCGAATGTTTTACTTACAGAAATTTTGTTATAAAAATGTGGAGAATCAACTTTTAATTGCGAAAAATACCAAAAAACAATTATAGATAATAGTTTAAACAATTTCTATGCATAAATTCACTTATTTGGCATATCTATGCTTCAAAAATTTTTCTTTTCTGTGGGAGCATTTGTTTTCACGTGGAAAACAATAATGATACGTATAAGAGTTCCATGAAACAACATTTGTCATTGTTATGAACAATTTGTATTTAAAAATTCACTTATTTGGCATATCTGTGCATCGAAAATTTGTATTTTCTGTGAAATCATTTATTTTTACGTGAGAAATAAGAATGATACACTTCATGCCAAATTATTTGTCAAGGCTATAAACAATTTTTATGAACAAATTCACTTATTCGACATTGATATGCATAGAAAATTTTTCTTTTCTGTGGAATCATTTATTTTCACGTGGAAAACAAGAATAATACACATTATAGTTCCATGAAATAACATTTGTCATTATTATAAACAATTTTTATATCCAAATTCATTTATTTGGCATTTATATGCATAAAAAATTCGCCTCTCCACTGGAATCTTTATTTTCATCTGAAGAACAGAAATATTCCACATGAGAGTTGCATCAAACAACATTTGTCATTCTCATAAACAACTTTTGTAAACAAATTCACTTTTTTGCCATTTATATGCATAGAAAATTTGTCTTTTCTGTGGAATCATTTGTTTCCGCGTGGAGAACAATAACGATACGCATGAGAATTCCATGAAACAACATTTGTCATTGTTATAAACAATTTGTATTTAAAAATTCACTTATTTGGCATATCTGTGCATCGAAAATGTTTCTTTTCTGCAGAATCATTTATTTTCACGTGAAGAACAAGAATGATATGTATAAGAGTTCCATGAAACAACATTTGTCATTGTTATAAACAATTTGTATTTTAAAATGCACATATTTGGCATATCTGTACATCGAAATTTTTTCTTTTCTGTGGAATCATTTATTTGTATCTAAAAAACGAGAATATTACACATTGGAGTTCCGTGAAACAATATTTATCATTATTGTAAACAATTTTTATAAAGGAATTCACTCATTAGGCATATCTGTGCATCGGAAATTTGTTTTTCCTGTAGAATCCTTTATTTCTACGTGAGGAACAAAAATGATACACATTAGAATTCAATAAAAAATTATTTGTCATGGTTATAAACAATTTCTATGAACAAATTCACTTATTTGGCATTAATATGCATTAAAAATTTGTCTTTTCTGTGGAATCATTTATTTTCATATAAAAAACAAGAATATTAAACATTAGATTTTCATAAAACAACATTTGTCATTGTTGTAAACAATTCTTATGAACGGATTCACTTGCTTGGCATTTATATGCATAGAAAATTGGTCTTCTCTGTGGAATAATTTATTTTCATCTGGAAAACAAGAATATTAAACATTACAGTTCCGTAAAACAACCTTTGTCATTGTTATAAACAATTTTTATAAACGGATTCACTTACTTGGCATTTATATGCATAGAAAATTTGTCTTTTCTGTGGAATAATTTATTTTCATCTGGGCAACAAGAATATTAAACAATACAGTTCCATAAAACAACATTTGTCATTGTTATAAAGAGTTTTTATAAACAAAGTCACTCATTTGGCATTTATATGCACATAAAACTTGTCTTCTATGCAGAATCATTTGTTCCCATCTGAAGAATAGAATTCGTGCACAACTGACTTTCATCCAACAACATTTATCATTGTTATGAACAAATCATACAATCAAATCCACTTGTTTTAGTGTCACGGCAATTAGCTATATTGATATTAAAACGTATTGCATGGAAATATTCCAGCTTCTCTACCAAACTTCGGAATTGCATGTAAATTCCCAATAAGTGAATTTATTTATGAAATTTGTTTATAACAATAACAAATGTTGTTCTATTGGACTCAAACGTGTATCATTCTTGTTCTTCACGTGAAAGTAAATTATTTCACAGAAAATAAAAATTTCTGATGCACAGATATGCCAAATAAGTGCTTTACACCAACCAAGACTCAGGAAAGTAGAGGGGATAGGACTCGAACTCGAGTACAACCCCAGAAATTATATAAACTTTTGGATCCTTAAAAGGATTTTGAAGTTAGATTTCACCAAATTTGAATAGTGAAATTATTTCAGGAACGATTTTTAAGGAGTTACAAAATATTCTTGAAATTTCTAATAGTTTCTGGATTATGTAGAAAAATTTTGATACATTTTTGAAAATTTCTGACGCACTAAATCAAATTCTTATTCAGTTCTGAATGTTCCCATTTGTTTTTTTCTCCATTTTTTCGCTTTGAACGTTTACAATTTGAAGTATAACCACTCCGGGAGCTCTAACTGACTTCTCTTCAATACCCGATACTTACAATCAGCTTTAGGCTTTGGAAAATAATATTCCAAAATCATAATTTCAAATTCTTATCAAAAGTTTTAAAGCTCATACTTTGTAATTATTCCGAAATTGTTCATAAATGCTGATTGATCCAGAGAATTCCTTCCTGTGCTATGAGATATTGAGATATTCTGGGTATTTGACGTGGTCTAGAGTAGCAACCTCGTTCTATATACATATTTCACAAAAGTCTACTATGATTTACGTGAAACTTGCAGTTGCTTGACCACAGAGTAAACTTTGACTTCAGGCAACATCGATCGTTCGCTTGTAGTTCGCCAAGAAAGCTACAGGTAGATTCAATTCCAGGAGCCAATTAGCGAAAACATTATGGAAATTTATTTCCAAGTTATTTCATTGTGATTGATTAATTTATTTAAATGACAGAGTAAATTATATAAATTGAAAAACAGAAGTACACTTTATTTATCTTTTATTATTTCATAAAGTTAAATCTCTAATTAAATGGATGAAAAAGTGACTTTGAGAGGAAGCTTTATATTGACTTCTGATTCTGTTTTCTGATAATATGTTTTTTGGTAGAATAGCGATAAACATGTGAACCCTTATCATAGTGAAAGCGTTTGGAAAAATAAATCCGTCACCCGTCACAATTATCTTATCCCGAGATCGCAAATATAATCAGTTTTGAGAATCTGGTACTCATAACGTGAAGAAATCAGAGACCTTGTGTAATAAAAGATTTTAAATTTATTACTTAACTGAACCTAATCGAGTAATACCAAGTTCGTCCAAAAGAATTATCCTCTTATCGGATCGATTTTTCTTTCTTCGGCTGAAAAAAGGAATTTTACATCAATAATCAAAGTTTCATAAATTATTCGCAGCTTACATAATATCACACTTCGTAACAAGAGAACGAATATGGCACAAATTAAGTTTCAAATGGACGATACTGTCTCTAATTTAATTATTGCATTGGATCTCGTCAATGGTAAATGTAATTAGTGACAATATATATCGTCACAGTTTGCACTGTAAATGAAGGATTCACCATCTGCAGGTATACCAGAAGCCCTATCACGTTCAATCTTTATAACGGCGACTGGATGCATGGATAAAACATAGACTAGGCTAAAACAAACATCACTCATATTTTCCATTAGGTACAGTTAGTCTGAATACGAAAAAATATTTCAGTTAAGTGAGGGAGAATCCTATTCGAAAAATAAGTCTAGAAACACAAAGGAATATTTATTATTTTTTCAAATAAAAGGATGCGTGCCCTACCCACAGAAGTCGCATTTGAGAAAAATGTTATGAACTGACATATTAAATCCATTCCTGAATGCTATTGACAATGAGAACCACTACTTTCCCTTCTACCATTATAAATTGTAACGAACACGTACTTGATGTTGCTCTCCAATCGTATAACAATCCACCAGTGTTTCCCTCCAATACCTCAGATATTGTAGCACTACTCAATTCTCCATAAGAGAAATAATTCCGTAAAATCACAAAGCGTACCTGTCTTTAGGAAAATTATTCCATTTTCATTTAAAAAGAATATTTTCAAGAGTACGAAATATTTACAAAAAAAATCCTTATAATAAATGTTCACCTATTGTTTCAACTAGTAATTGTTGGAGATATTAAGGAGATTAATATATGGGTAAGGGCGAGCAAAGAAAGCGGATCCGCGCTGGCCAGCTCAAGTTTGTGAGTTGACCCGAGTTGATCCTCTTTGCTTCCTCTCGGAGGAAGTTTTGTACTGGCAAACAATTCGAAAATTTTCTAATTGGTTGAATTGAACGTTTCTCATTTACAAAATTTCTATAAAAATGTTGTGAATAATTTTACGGATGAGTGAGTGCGCGCGCGCGCACGCGCGTGTGTGTGTGTGTTGTAAAATTTGTTCGAGATACATAATTCACAGTTGATGCAAGAGTAGTGAAAAATTCATTGGTCCAAGGCAAATCAATTGACCTTTACCAATGCAACATTTTATGAAAGAGTGAGGAAGTTATGATCATGAAATGAGTTTTTATTGTAAAATTTTGTACAGACACATGATTCAAAGTTGATGCAAAAATTTTAGAAAACCAAGACACCTAATTCAACACAGGTGTCGCGAACGGAAAAAAAATTTTTGTATAAAATGACGAACGAAACTAAGTGTAGGAGTCTTTTCTATAAGCCTCATAGTGATGAAAAATCATGGTTTCAGAATCGCAGCTGATCCTAACATGACATAATTGGAGAGAAAAGATTTGTTTATTTTTTACTCAAATGTTTCAAATATCAACCGAATTATATATTCTGAAACATTACAAAATTCAAATCAAATTATATATCAGAGTAATATTAGGTCTCGTTACACAAAAGAAAAAAAGTTTTTGTACACCGGACGCGACCTATCTACGGGCATGTTTTTCGACCCGCTGAATCCGAATTTCAAGGCAGTTTAGGCCGTACATCCTCAATTCCGAGTAAATTGCAAAAAACCGTAAGAAATAGCAAAAGTTGGATTTTTAGTAATAAAAATAATTTGTGGATCTAGGGCAAACCTAATTTTCATGTATTTTGAACCGTTGAATACTAATTTCAAGTGTACTTAGATCATAAGCCGTTTTGAATCTAAAAAATTGTAATAAAACCCATGAAAATTATTTTAAAAACTATGAAAATGGAAAAAACATCCATGTAATGTATTCTGCTTGTTCCGAATTTGCAATGTGTTCGGCCCATATTCCCTCAAACACTCCAAAAAAATGGCATAAAACCGATAAAATAGCAAAAACTGGCAGTCGAAAAAATTGGAAAAAATCTATTGAACACGATTAAATACGTTTCTTGTACTTTTTAAGGTATTACTTATCGTATTATTTATTTTATTTAATCGTATTTAATAGATTTTTTTCAATAAATACGACTGCAATTTTTTGCTATTTTATTAGGTTTATGCCATTTTTTTGGAAGTTTGAGGGAATATGGGCAAAATACATTGCAGATTCGGATTAGGAAGATTGAGTTGCATGAAAATCTCCTTCGATCATTCTCATGTAGGAATATGTTATTCCTGCTACTAAAAAGGAAAATAAGTTGAATTTGAACAAAATGCAGTGACAAACGTAATGAATCTCCTTAAAATTTTTATAGTATAGCATAGATATTATTATATTATCAAATAATAATAAAAATTGATACCATGGATCTCGGTAATTCCAAAGTGTATCCTAAAGGGCATGGCAATTCTAGAAACAGGTATTCAACTCAAAAATGGGTTGCGTTGAATCGAAATATTATTCATAAATAAAAGTAATATAAATAATCAATCAAATCAATAAGACGATATGTATGAATAAAATAACTTGGAGTAAAAGGAATAGAATTAGTCTAATGGGCCGGGATATGATGGGAAATTCATTTTTGATCCAATTTTTGAACAAATTTTAGCATTAGCCTCGACACTTCGAGTTTGAACTGCATTTTGAATCGTTCATTTACCACACTGAAAAACTAGTTCTTCAGGC
Source organism: Neuroterus valhalla (assembly GCA_011762715.2). Taxonomy (NCBI): domain Eukaryota; kingdom Metazoa; phylum Arthropoda; class Insecta; order Hymenoptera; family Cynipidae; genus Neuroterus; species Neuroterus valhalla. Next base: position 10,580 of record WSXT02102571.1, read on the forward strand.
CTAACAACTTTGGATAGAAACAATTTGAAGTATGGGAATTTTATCTCAATAACATTTAAATCTGAATGGTTTAGAACTGAAGCCCTAATATAATCAGACAATTTGATTTCAAGCGTTTAAAGTTGAACAAATTATAATTTATTCATTGTGCAATGGTACATATGAATTCCTTAGACTTGAATGATATTCAGGTAGAGAGTTGACGAATGTAACCAATATTTGATGGTGAAAGCCTTCAAAAATATGAAATTTGATGTTTGTTCCACATCAGGACCGTGGATAGTGACCCAGCTTCTTAGGAGAAATAGAATAAGATTCTCGTGAATAAGATCATTCAAAATAACATGAACACAAAAAATTCGTTTTATATTATGTGTGAGAAGCTTTTTAAGTTTTAAAGCTGATTGTGATTGTATTTGCATGTTTGCGGGGTTTGCGGAACGATTGTAGATCTTCTGATCCACGTGTTGAACCCTCTCCTACTCATTTTGCTGAATACTTCATTTTTACATTCTCATCATAATGAGAAGGGATTGGTTTTATGTGAATAGTTTTTACGTTTGTGTCTGTCTGTCTGTTGCCGTCGTTGTCGTCGTCGTCGTTGTCGTTGTCGTCGTTGGTGTCTGTGTACTCGATAACTTTTGAAAGACTACTCGGATTGGATTGCCCTTTGACACACATTTTGAGGAATCAAAAAGACAGGTCAAGTTCGTTACCCAGCTATATTGGATAAAAAATGAAAGAGGGCGAGCATTTTGAACATTTTTTTGGACTTTTTTTTGCAAGACTCGAAAATTGTAAGTACGGTTTCTTGTAGAAGGTGAA
>WSXT02102593.1:0-11403 GCA_011762715.2 Neuroterus valhalla
ATTTTTCAGTCGTTACATGGAATGAACTTTCATTCTAAGAGAATGAACTTTCATTCCAAGGAATTTAGAGTGTTCTTTTAAAAGGTCAAAGAAACATTCTTCGATCAATCTAAAACTCTCAAAAATAAATTTCCTCTTAAGAAGTTGCCAAAAAATACATTATCAAGCGACATGTGGAACTTTGAAGATTTTTCTCAAGTCACTCAATCTTGTGCGATTCTTCAAGTATATAAATTTAGATGGAAACCCATAAAAATTATTTCAGACCACGATGACAGAATTCATATGGCGGATTCCTTCTCGAATTTCACGTGAATTCAATATGAATTTTTTCTGATAATTTTCCCCAAAATATCTCATTGGTATAACAAGGTTACATTACCTAAACGGTATCTTAGATGCTCCATGTCTGAAGAATAAACTATTATTTACTCACCTTGGAGTTTTTTGAAGCAATCTTCTTAACTACAAGTTCGTAGCAGTTTATGAACCACAAAGATATCAGAATATTTTATCAATGTGATCCTCTTTTCCGAAACCTGCAAATTACTGAAAATGGCGACAATCATAAAGATGACGCGATATTGCGTTGCGAATGTTGGCAGCACTGCTCACGCTTTAGTTCTGCCAATGTCTTCGAGGATCAAAAATTGTCATCCTTATAACTTTTATTTGTTGTAAAATACACTAATGGTAAATGTGACTTCTTTTATTAGCAGGGTGGACAATTACTATTTTTACTCATACAAATTATGTGGCTGTACAAATGACGACTTATGGCTGCACAAAACTGGATAATTAGTTTCGCCATCCAAGTTCTTGTCGCAGATTATACTATCACTAGATACTAATAAAAAGCTTGTTGTTCTAAAAACATTTTTTTCAGAGAACCTACGTTTCATGAATATTTAGGACATATTTTGTTGTGCAATGTAATGAGTGTTGGAATTTGGATTTCCATGTGGCAGGAGTACGATTTCATTTCATAATTGAAATTTTTGTATTTAGCTCAAAATTTCCCAAGTTTTTCACATAAGGCTTGAGATTTTTCGAAGTGCTTCCCACATCTTTTGAATCTGCTTTGTTTGCTTTACAAAGAAACGAAGAGTAAAAAGTATTCCAGGTATAAATACTGGAGTTAATCTCAGCCTGCATAAAAACAAAGATCGTGTGGCGTAGAATGGAGGATTACTTATTCTTCAACTTGCCTTAACCGACCTTCAGTTTTTGCATGAAGAAGCCCTCTAGAATTTCTGCCTGAATCACTACACCTCTTGTTTTCTCTGCGTCAATAAATCAATAATAGTAATGACTTTCAAATCATTTCCGCAATATTTTAGTTTACCACAATATTTTCTCTCTGATGTACCTTCGGCGATTTCCAAACAATTAATAGACATTCCATATGTAATTTGTTCATCAGTTACAATTTTTAATATTGCATGTGTCATTTTACCAGTTGATAATATGAAACAGTCCATCTGAAGAAAATCTCATTTTAACATTTGAATCTCCCCTAAGATATTCCCTTTAGTTCCAAGAATGATTCGGAAAGTTATTATGAAAATATATATCGAATGTCAGCCTAATTATAAAAATGATAAATTCGCCCATAAAATTCACCAGGGACAATGCTCAACTCGATTGGATGGGGAGATGGGAGATTATTTATAAATCTATCTGCCTTCAGTTTCAAAATTCACAATAGTGGCATAGGAAAAGCTTAGGCTCTTCCGATAGTACATAAACCCTTTTTGAGTTGGAGATTGATTGTTTCTACTGTTATTTCTCCCACTTACTATTTGTCTGGATGTATTTTTAATATTTCAAAATCTTCTTCTGTTAACGAAAGACGTTTGTAAACAATAGTAAGAAAGTAGAAGGTTGTTCAAAAAACACCAATGCACTAAGAACAAATTCAATTTTTTCTTCAGATTAGGTGTCTGTGTTCCATAGCATCGCACTTGATCTTGCTTCAGATTACATAAGAGAAAAACTTATTTGCCATTTTGACTCAACTAGAATACCAAAAGAGTAAATGATCGATTGCTTCTAGAACTGTTTCCTCTTTTTATTATCAACTTTATGAACGAATTTTGGGTTTTCCTATGGGCTTTACTTTTTCTACGGTTGTTCCTGATTTAGTTTCACAAGATAATGGCAAAAAGCTTGATCTATAAGATTTCACTCCTTTTTTTGTATAAACAGTATGTACGTACATTCGAGATTGTAAAAAAATGATGATCAGCAAGGGAAGCAATAAATATCGCTAATTTTTTATTTTGTTCTTGCTGATCTTTACTTCCTTGCATGCAGAGAATTCTCTAGGACCCTCACCCAAATCACTTTTCACCCTTTGTTCTCTTCTGTGAGATTACACTTTGTCATTTCCCATATTAAAGCCCTTTGAAGTTGTAAAGCCTTCTAGGATTCATTAAAATACCTTGAAATATTCCCTAATTATTCGGAATGGTCTGAAATTTCTTCAGTGTTCTCAAAATCTCATAGAATTACTTGAATGCTAGAAAAATAAATTTGCTGAATAACTCCGGATCTTATAATTAGATTTTTTAAAACGGTCAGGGGATTGTAGTTCAAACCGGACCGAAGCGCTCATCAGGGGTTGAGGAAGAATATGGTGAGAGTGCTAGACGATGTCTTGGATAGAGTGGAAAAAATGAGAAGGAACTAGAAGAAATAGAAGAATATGTGGTGAGCCAAAAGAAGGAGGTATGGAAAAAACTAGATTGGAATAAGTCCATGCCAATTGAGAGTTACAAAGAAAGGAGAAGGGAACTAAACTAGACTGAGAGATCGGTTGAAAAATTAAAGTATTGGAGAGAAACTAATACGGAGAGGCTCAACATTGATTTGAAGATCGGAGATAAAAGAATATACGCGTGGCTAGAGGAAATTGAAGTGAAAGGAGAACAGGATGATAGAGATAGAGATAGAGGCGAAGACGAAAGTAGAGGCGGTAAAGGTGCTGGGTTTGAAAATAGTAGGTGAATTGAGTATGATCTTTTTAAAAATAGCTAACGAAAAGGAGCGATAAGTAATTGGGGGAATGGGTGGTATCGTGTGAGGAGTTTGAAGAAAATTTGTCAAAAATGAGAATGTGAACAGGGGAGTCAATATCGAATCTATTGGGAGCGGAAGCTTGATTTTTGATTACAACAATATCGATAGGGATGAGGTGGAGTAAAATGACGTTCACAGAAAAGATAACACCACATAAGATCACATCCTAGCAGAAGAAAGAATGAAAAAAATGATGGTAAGAATGTAAGTGGCCAAGGATATTGTCTCCAAGCACTTTCCTGTGTTACGACTTCGAGAAGTTGATGCCCGAAATGCGGTGGGAGAAAAGAGAAAGGAGAGTGAGAGGGAGAAAGGGGAAAAAATGAACAGGCGGGGGAAGAAAAGTTGAGGGTATTCGTCGAAAAAATAAGAAACGAGGATGTGAAGTGTTCGGAGAAGGAAAAAGTAGACACCATACTGAGAAAAACTTGAAAGACCTATTGATAAGCTAAGGAAAAAACTTAAATCGAAAGAAAATGGAGAGCAAGCAGGAGAGGCTCGAGGCACGATAAATTAAGGAAAAGCAAAGACAGAATTAAGGAGAGTAAACCAAAATTGATTGGAGAGTTAATGAGGAAAAAGGAACTGAACATCAGGGAAAGTGATCACGGAACGATGAGAAGACAGTGAGAGAAGACAGAGGGAGAAGGAAAGGAACATGGAAGGAGTCGAGCAACCGGTGAAGGAGGGGAGGAAATGAGAGGTGAGAAAACAGAGGAAGAGGAGGTTAAGAGGATATGAAAGCGAAAAAAATGATTAGGTAGTAAACAATGTATCCCCAGATCGAGCTTCAGATACTATTAGTAGGCGGCGTGGGAAAATGAGGGAGAGGGGAAAGAGGAAGGATGTTCGCAGAGGAAAAAGATATCGAAGAAAGTCTCAGTAGATAGGCATTATTCAATTTGCTCCCTACCTGCTCGAGAAAGGATCTAGGCCGTAGATATTGACTGCGATAAATTTCCTGAGTGACCGGAGCCTTCGTCCCTTCTACTCTACGAGTGACACACCTGTCTCCTCTTCTACTGCTCTACCTCAAGCAATGTCTAGCCCTACTCCCCTTTACCTCATAGATCATCTACAAGTTTACTTATTCAGCTTATATCTATGCTTCCGAACACTTTCTTTCCTGTGGAATCATTTATTTCCATCTGGAGAGCAAGAATATTACACATTGTAGTTCTGAGAAACAACTTTTGTCATTGTTATAAACAATCTTTATTAACAAATCTACTTATTTGGCATTTATATGCATAGAAAATTAATTTTTCTATGAAATCCTTTATTTTCATCTGAAGAGCAAGAATATTACACATTATAGTTCTAAGAAACAACTTTTACTTTAAGAGCAGATTCTTTTCACTCTTAAACGATCTAATTTAACGCTGAAATGATGTCGTCTGAACTATAGAGTCACGCATTTTCATCTTCAGAAGACGACACCTCACGTGTGTTTTTGCATTCTCATCATAATGAGAGGTTTAATGTCAAAATCGACATACACGGATTTAATAAAATCTCCACGTTTCGAGACTCCCTGAATCCGAAAAAATAGGTATTACGTTGATGTCTGTCTTTGTAGTTATCGCTATTTCTGTCCTTGTCGTTGTTGTCGTTGTCGTCGTCTGTATACCGCATAACTTTTTAAACACTTATTGGATTGGATTGTCCTTTGACACGCGTTTGAAGGGAATAAAAAAAAGGTCAAGTTCGTTCATCAGCCTTTTTTGACCAATGATTATAGTTTTACCCATAAAAATAAAAAATATATGTACAAAATTCCATTTTCCAACTAACCTATTGGAGATACGGAAAAAAGTTATACGAAAAAAATTTTTCACCCGAAAAAGTTCTACAAATCTCTTATTAATTATTTTTCGATAGGGTACGTAGTTCTGGATACATTTCTAAAAGTAATACAAAAATAAAAAAGTCCATTTTTGAACAAACAGTGCGAGATAGGGAAAAAATGTTTAGTAACAAAATTGTTTACCTGAAAAAGATGTACAAACTTTGTCAAACATTTTTTGATAAAACCCGTGGTTTTCGCTCAATTAGCAAAAATAATATTTTGAAAAAATACATTTTGTGACCAAACCGTATGAGATAGGAAAAAAAAACTTGCAGCGTACGTTTTTTTCCTAATTAAAAATATGTATTCATAAATTTAAGGGAGTACAAAGACCGAGCGTGAAGCGCGAGATTCAACAAACGCGTGCCCTAGGCGCTCTCATGCTTGTAAACGAAGCGAGCTGCGCGCGAGAAGAATGTCCTCGCCCAGCGGGCAGATGTTTTTATTTGCAAGTGTATAAATCAGATGAATTTGATTTAGAATCAATATTATACAGAAAACATGGGGAGAATCCGAAAAACAGCGCAAATATGGCTTTCTTCTCTTCCAAGTTACAGGTGCACGAAAGCGTCCGCTCAAAAGTGTAATTTGACGCTTATTTTTGTCTCAAAATCAAATTCAACATTTAGACAGGAGCCATTGAATCAGGTATATCCTCAATCTATTTCAAGTGCCTTTATCAATCAAATAACCAATGCAATAATACAAGTCTCTTTAAATTGTTTGAAAATAAAAATATGGTGAGACTTGGCCTTTGACAGACTAAATGTAAGGCTGTACAGTTTCTTTCGCATTTTTTCGTAATGCGGCGATCTCTGTAGAGATGTTTGTGCATTCCAGAAAAATTTCATTTTTACTTTGTTGTTGTGTAATTTTATTTATCTCTAATAGTGCGATTTTCTTTAAAAAAAGATACCGGCAATATCACATCAGCTCATATCAAACCAACCAAACTTGCTTGGTTTTATTGTGCCAAAAGTCGACGTGTAGAATGCGTGTGGCGGAGTAGAGAGATAAAAATGTGTTTCTGCAATTAGCCTTTTGAAAAGGAGTGAAAGTAAAAAATTTGAGAGACGTGGTAGAATTTTTGCCTAACAATGACTGGTGTATGGTGATCGTCCCTGAGTTTGTTAGATTGGTCAAGATGTTGATGACATTACCTGGCACTTCTTGTGAGACGAATCACATCAAGTGGGCGCCCCAATTTTCTGCCCAAGCAAATGTTAAATCTTGACGATTTGAGTATTGAGAAGTTGATAATTATTATCAATTGTTTCTAAAAATGTTATTAAAAATATGGGAAAATTGTTTATTAACCATCGCAATATCTTTCAATAGTATGTGTACCAATTTTCGTCAAAAAATATTCAACAGTTTAAGCGTTATGGATTATTATCAAAACAAAGTCACAAATGTTTGTTTCACGAAAGAAAAAAATTAAACAAATTATTTTTTTTGGCTGAAAATTGGGGTGCTCACTTTATGTGATTCGTCTTTGTACAAGTGAAAGATCATTCTCGGCTCTGCGTCATTTAAAAAATTATTTACGAACAAAAATGAGTCAAGACCGATTGAATCTCTGCAATTTTGAATGTTTACCGTGAATATGCTGATGCTATCGAAATCAAAATCCTCATGGATAACTTTATTTCGGAAGAATTCAAAAAGAAGTGGAGTATTTGTGAAGTTCCGTAAATGATGAACACATTCATTAAGAACTTGTTTCAATTTTTCTGAAATTACGTATTTATTGTGACGTGTCTACCTATAAATATTGTTTAGAAAAATGGGACACCTGGGTAAAATGGAATGGATTTCTCATAAAAAGAGAGAGATACAGAAATAAAACTTTTTTTCTTACAGTTAACTTTTTTATTCCAATATGAGAGTTATAAAAAAAAGGGTAAAGTATTCAGGGAGGGACGTGGCTAAAAGGGAGGGGATATAAGAAGTTGAAGTCTACACACCACTCAAAGGTGTTTCTGGGGCCCTGTCTTATTGAGTTGGACGATTGTTTCGAAACTTCCCTTGAAAAAGCACAAGTTTTTGCTTTGCGATTTCCTGTTTTGCAATTTATAACTGGCAGACATTTTGGAAAATTCATTTATGCCCTCAGTTTTTCTGAAGAAAGGAAAGTTAGAATATTCCAATAAGGATATTTACATACATTATCGGATAAATCGTCCAACTCTATTATGTATTTCTTTGTTGAATATTTCAATTTATTCATACCATCACTTATAGAAAGTAGCTTTCAATAAATCATGTTGCCCATATTGACAATGAGGAAGAATCCGTGTAATGTAAACCGTAGTCAAATATATACTCTAAAAAAACACCTGACTACTTCCTTGTCCAACATCAACTCAAACTTTAGCTGATGTAAAGTGATGTCAACCAGGTGAGAAAAATTAAGTAGAAGGTGTTGAGTATTTTGGTATACGCAACTATGTATATACAGAAAGTTCCGAAGTATAAAAAGTCCTTGAACAAAATTTGGCTTCATGACGCCAATAACAAAAATTACAGAACTATTCTGAAGAGTTAGATTTCATGAGCTTATAGATAATTGGAAAGGAAGTTAGGTGTTAGACTCCATGCTTGTTTTGGCATTTCAAGGATGTAAAATTACGATTATTCTTGCGAGGCCATCACTTTATCCTTATCTCCGAGCAAGATTATTTTCATTGGCGACGGCATGAAGCAATATTTTGAATAGGGATTTATTTTTCGTTACTCTGAAACTTTCTTTTGTGACTTGCCTTTTTAAGGACAATTATGACTAATATTCATAGTTGTTGGTCTGAAGAGGCCCTTCGTCAAAGGGTGAGACGTTGAAAGTTTCATCAATAAAAATTGGACCAGTATACATAAAAACTCAACATCTTTTACTCAATTACCTCAAATTCCTGATCAATCTGCAAAAATTATAATGTATTCAGCTTTTCTATAAGAAAGATTTTTCATTCAGGACGTCTTAATCAAATACAATTACCATGCTGCTGTTATTATCAAGAAGACGTGGATATTTCAATCGAGCATCAGCAGTTGTAGGATTGTCTGTGTTAATCCAATCAGCTCGGTCATTGAACAGTTCTGTTAGCAGTCGTATAATGTACTGTTTTTTATCAGTATTAGGCTATGATAGGTTCATATTCTACATTGCATCTGAAAATTAAGAATTGAAGTAAATTAACAGTCCGTTAAAGAAAACTATATTCAATACCTCTGATTCAAGTTCCTCAGGAGCTCAGGATATCTTCTCAAATTCGTTGAGTAAAGTTTGCTTTCCTGATGATGCTCGCTTGTTCTGTTTTGTAAGGGATTTCTTCTCATTTTCAGGCAAACACTACCAAATTTTGTGCAGTCTTCTTTCCAGATACTCTTTGCAAGTTCTAATATCATAATGATATTTTTGTGGATAAAATTATATATGTATATATGTGACGCGATCTGAAGGAAGACCCCTAAAAGGCCAAAAATCGATTTTCTGATGTTCAATGTTTTACGTAGATTCGAACTTGCTCTTTAAGGTGTCAAAGTTAAAAAAATTCTATCAATAATAATTCATTAAGTACGATCGTTTAAACATTGTCGTTCGGGAGAGTTCTATCAGTCCGTCGCCACTTCTCCTGCTTCTCCTCTATAGTTACGTTTGGCCGCTTAGGGGACTTTCTTCAGATCACGTCACATTTATCTATTTCATTTGAGAGCTTTTAAAATGATTGACATAACATGAGCATGATTTGTTTCGGGTAAAGTTTAATATAATTCCTCTATAAGAAATCTCTAACGTTGTCACCCGTCACCGTGTTACCAGTCACCATATCACCAGTCACCGTGTCACCGTGTCACTGTTGTGTGCGTACGTGTGGATCTGTATTAGGTTTCGTGTTACCAAAGGGTACTGGGTACTGGCTGTGTGTGATTTTCTATGTGTGCGGAGCAGAAGGCCTCTTATTTGATCGGTTTTTTAGGTTTTAGGTTTCAGAACAGTGCTAGCTGAAATAAATGCTAACCGCACGTTTTTTTTTTGTACTAAAATTTTTGCAAACAACGCAATTTTTGGTATAATTTTGAGATTTTTTTCTAAACACGAAATTAGGAATATTTTCCAACAACTAGATAAAAATAGTAATTTTTTGCATTATTTTGTGGTGACCCTAGATAACAATTTTCGTCCATTGATATTTAATTTTTTAAACTCCATTTTGAATCATGTATAAAATTTAAAGAAGTGTTTTTGTATTCTTTTGCATTTGATAGTTTGTGTGTATCTTTTTTATAATTATTATGCATTTGTGGTTAAACATTTTATTATTGGTAATCATAAGTTTTTTAATTTCTAGAAATATGTTAAAATCACTTGATAAAAAGTTGATTCTTTTTCATATTTGAGTTTTCTTCTATTTCTAAAATTATTCAAAAATTAATTTTCTAAATTTTCGTTTGTGCTCATATTTTTACGCTAATAAATTATATAGCAACCTGCAAATTCAAATGCGTCAAAATAAAGTTCTATTATTATCATTAATGTGTTGTTGATCTTTTTACATTCTCACCATGAAGAGAAGCTATTAGTTTTATTTGAAAATCGACTTCCGCGGAATTTATGAAACCTCCACGTTTTGAGAACTTCTGATTCCGAAAAATTAGTTTTCACGTTGGTGTCTGTTTGTCTGTTATCATATTGAATTTCCCTGCGGCAAACATTTTTAGGAAACAATAAGACAGGTCAAATTCGTCAACCAGCTATTTTGGATGAGAAATCAAAGAGGGGGAGCGTTTTGAAAATTTTTTTGGACTTTTTTTCCATGACAAAAAATGTTAAGCACGGTTTCTTGTAGTAGGTGAAAAGTGTAACAATTTATCCTTATGATTTTTTTTAATGGAAACAAAATCGTTAAAGTTTTGGCATTTTCAAAATTCAAAAATATAAACGGAAATGAGAATTTTTAGCCAAACGACGCAAGGTATGAAAAAAAGTTTGCAGAAAAAAATGTTTTTTTTAGGAGCCCTCCAGAATGATATTTACAACTTTTCGAGTTTTCTCAAAAAATCGAAAATTCAAATTTTTTTATACTAGAAAGATTTTACTATTCACTTGAAAATTCGTCTTTTTTAGTTATATTTAACAGTTTGTTATTGAAAATCAAAACTGTTTTTGGTTTATGTATCTTTTGTTACATTTCTTGTTGAGGTCATGTTAAACATGGGTCACGTGTCCCAAATTATCGATTATTTCTGCAACAACTCACGTCCGCACCGAAATAAATATCGAGTTGATTTTTTTGGGGAAGCCTTAGAAAACAATAAACTGCGTTTGTATACAACATTTGGTTCAAAATTTCGAAAAAAACTCGCAGACAAACCTTTCCTTTGAAAATTTTGAACAAAATGTTGCATACAAACGTGGTTCATTATTTTCTATGGCTTTTCTCAGAATAACAACTCGATATCTATTTCGGTGCAGACGTGAGTTGTTGCAAAAAAAATATCGGCAAGGTAGGAATCGTGTAAGTTTACCATGGCCTCAAAAATCGATCTCTGTTGCTGAAAGATTCAACAACTGCTTCCTTGAGAATTGATTTCCTGTTCGAAAATTCATCACCCATGAGAGATAAGGGGAGAGGGATAAAGAAAAGAGGAAAAGAGAGGGAGCAAAGTAGAGAAGATAAAAAGGGAAGAAGAAGATCAAGTGTAGAAAGAGAAGAAAAGAAAAAAAAAGAGAATAGATTTATGACAAGAAGGGAGTTGAGTGAGGGAGAAATTTACGGAAGAGGAGAAGGTAACAATCAGAAAGAGATAGAAGAGAAGAAAAGAACAAGAGAAAATTAGGAAGAAAAAAGAAGAGAAATAGAAAAGAACAGAGGAAAAAGAAAGAGAAAAGTAGGAGAAGATAAAATGAGAAGAAGTGGAAAAAGTAATAGAGAGATGAGAATTGTGAAAAGAAGGGAATCGAGAGGGGAAGCGAGCTGGGAAAAAAGGAATAAAGAAAAATAAAAGAAGGAAAGCAAAGAGTTTAGCAAAGAAGAGAAGAGAAGAAGAGAGTTAAAAGGAAAAGAGAAGAAGAAAAAAGTGAAGGAAAGAAGAGTTACTAGAAAAAAGAGAGAAGCAAAAAAGAGAGGGAGAAAAGAAGACAGTTAGGATATGAAGAGGAGAAAGGCTTAGGAGAAAAGAGGACGAGCATTGAAGAGAAACAGGAAAAAATGAGAGGAGAGAGAAGTAGAAGAGGATCACAAGAGAAAAAAGAAATAAAAAAAAGGAGACAAGTTAAAAAAAACAGAGAGAGTTGAGGAAAAAAGAAAGGAAAGGAGTACAAAATGAGATAAGAAGAGGAGAGAAGAAGGGGAGAAGACAAAAATATAAGAAGGGAAGGAAAGACGAATAAAAGAAAGAGGACAAAGAAGAGAAGAAGAGAGTAAAGACATGAAGAGAGTTGATGGAAGAAAAGAAGGAAAGAAGGATGGAAG
>WSXT02102604.1:0-11403 GCA_011762715.2 Neuroterus valhalla
ACAAGAAAAAAAACTTCCAACGAAATAGTTCAATTTTTCAATCAAAGAATATGACTTTTTCGTGAAATTGTTGAACTTTGAACAAAAGCATTTCACATTCAAGTAAAAACGTAATGATGCACTTTTTATAAAAGAAGGAGCAATTTTTATTTTAAAAACAACAATTTTTATTGAAGGACAACCATTTCTCATGAGGAAAATAGAGTACGAATAAAATAGTTGAGGCAACCAGTATAATTTGTAAACAAAGAATGTAATGATTTATATTTTAAGAAAAAAACTTCCTGATTTGTATCAAAACAGTTAGATATAACCACAAAAGATGAATTTTCCAATAAAAATTTGAATCATTACAAAGAAAGTTTGTTTTCAACCAAATATTCGTGCTTTCTATCAAAATAGTTGCATTTGAAACTCAGAAAGACAAGTATTTAAATAAAAAATTTCATTGATAAGTCGGTAAAAAAACCTTCAAAGAAATTCCAATTGAAAATTTTAATTTTTCAATTTTCAACAAAAGAAATGAATCTTCAACTAAGAATATTAATCATCGAGGAAGTAAGTAATTGATCTAAATACTTCAATTTCATATCAAGAAGTATTCTCTAGTCACGGATAAAGAATTTTTTAATGGAATACGAAATTCTGCAAAAAAGATTAATTTTTAATAAAAAAGTATCACTTCCAATCAAATTGATGGATTCCCAACCAAACAAGAATAATTTCCAACCGAAGATGGTACAACTGAATTTTCAGCTAAAAAAATAGTAGTTTAATCAATTAAGCAATCGAATTTTTATCAAAGAAGATTCATTCACAACGAAACATGTTACAGATGATAAATCGACCAGAAATAACGAATTTTTAACACAATAGATGACTTTACAACCCAGGAAAATTTGTAAGTTTTGAAAAAAAAAAATTTTAACAAAGAGAAGAATTTTTTTACGAAACAGTTAAATTTTTCCAGAAGAAAGGAAAATTTTTAACGGAATTAATAATTTTGCCACAAAATAAGATAAATTTCGAATCAAAAATATTAATTTTCAACGAGAGGGTTACATTTTCAAACAAGAGAGATTTTCCAGGGGAACAAAAACGAATTTCCTACAACATACGCGAAGTTTCGGAAAAAAATTGGATTTTTTTCCCAAAAGGCATGACTTTTACCCAAAATTATCTCATTTTCAACAAAATACTATCAACTGTCAACTAAAAATGTAAGGGCTTATATTCCAACGAAAAATTTTAAAATCTCGAATTAAGATTGGTTGAATCCAACATTTTCCTACCCAAAATCAAACACTATTATATTTTTCATGCACAAAACATTTATTCCTACACAAAGTATTTCCTACACAGAGATAAATATTTAATATCTTAAAATATTCTGTCTAATATTTTTCCTACACAAAATTTTTCCTACTCAAATTATTTTCCGCAAGAATTTTTTCCCACAAAATATATAATCCACAGAAGATTTTTCCTACACAAATTATCTTCCACGAAAAATGTTCCCTACACAAAATGAATTTCACAAAAAATGTTTCCTGCCCAAATTATTTTCCACAACAAATTTTCCCTACACAAAATATACTCCACAAAAAATTATTACCATTGCTGGAATATTGTTCCTGTACACATTTTTTCCCCCAACAGATTTTTCCTACATAGAATTATTTCTACACAAAATTATCATTTCCAAATAAACATTGTTCTTACCCCCTATGGACATGGTCCATCTTTGTCCTTTTTCTATTGTTTGATGTACTTGAGTGCAGTTCGGAATGATTTTGAAAAGTCTCGAATTTTTAAAAATTGTAAACAATTGAAAATTCAGGTCCTGTTATAACAAATATTTTTTTATCTGTATGTATTGGTATTATAGGGATTTTTTCAATACAAACTTTCGTAGGAAAATTCCGGCTTCGAGCAAAATAAGAGTCTGGAAAAATTGTAAATTGTCAATTGCTTACAAATTTGTCATATAAGGGGCAAGAACAAAATTAAATTTAAAGTGATAATTTTGTGTAGGAAAAATTCGTTGTGGAAAATAATAGCAGGAACAATATTTGTGGAATAATAATAGTTTTGTGTGAAATAAATTTTCTGTAAGAACAATTTTTTCGCGAAAAAAAATTTTCTGTCGAATATATTTCGCGTGGGGAAAAATCGTCGTGGAAAATAATTTGTGCAGCAAAACTGTGTGTAAGAAATATTTTGTGCCGGAAAATTTTTGTGCACGTAACATTTCCTGCAGGAAATATTTCGTGTAGGAAAAATGTTGTGCAGAAAAAATTTTGAACAGGAAAAATTTTCTGTAGGAAATGTTTTCTGCAGGAAATATATTGTTCAGGAAAAATTTTGTGTAGGAAATATTTTGTGCAAGAAATATTTTTTTAGGGAAAAATTTTATGTGAGAAATATTATGTGCATGAAACATTTCATGCAGGAAAAATTTTGTGCAGGAAATATTTTGTGTAGGAAAAATTTGACGTAGGAAATATTTTGTGCAGGAAAAATTTTCTGTAGGAAATATTTTGTGCACGAAAAATATTAGACGTAATTTTGACAAATATTAACCATTCATTTCTGTGTAAGAAATATCTTTTGTAGCAAATGTTTTGTGTAGGAAAAATTCAATAGTATTCTATTGTGTGTAGAAAATGTTTAATGCAGGGAAAAATCAGCGTAGGAAAAAATGGCCAGAAAACTTTATGCAGGAAGTATTTTTAAAAGAAAAGTTTGTGTAAGAAGTGCGTTTCCCTGGTTTTCCGCCAAAATCGTTATTAAAACAAAAAATTATGGAATTTCCATCCTTCGAAAATATTACATGTCCGGAAAAATCCGGAAAGATGGTCCCCCGGGAATGCAAGAATTCATAAAATTATGAGGAAGACAACTAGCCATTTAAGTTGAAAAATAGATTTTTTCCTAAGCCAAAATATAGAAACAGAAAACAGAGCAACGACAGTAGCTGGGTGGTGATTCTCGACTCGTCCAAAACTCTAAAGTTAAGCATAGACGAGCGCGGTTAACACTCGGAAGGGTGACCGTTCGAATTTTTTTCAACCAAGTTTAACTACTTTTGAGCGAGAGATTTGACGCTGAGGATGGATGTGGGCCCTCGCTGCTATCGAATGTTTGTGATCAAACTCGTCTGTCAATAATTGGCTACACTCAAGAGTTTTGGTTTTTTGCAGTTTCCTACTCCTCTGACCAAATGTTCGCGCGATGGCGAGCGTTTCAGAAGGAAATTCGGCTACAGACGAAAGGGTTTCAGGAGATTGAAAAACTTATAAGATTAAGTGCATCCGGCATTGCTTGGAGGCTTATTATGAGAGTTGGAGTAATTGGGCCTTTTGGGAATGGAAAGGGATAAAGTGGTAGATGATTGAAAAGAGGGCATGGATAGAGAGGCGAACGGGGACAATGTCTGGATAGGTAGAGATAGTTTATGGGCTAAAGGAATAGCATGGGTTTGGAACGAAGAGAGAGAAGATAGAAGAAGAGAGTTAACAGGACAGAAAAGAAGGTTGGAATACCAAAGAGTTTTAGGATGTGGTTGGAGAATAGGAAGTGATAATGATGAGTGAGACGTGGATGGAAAATAAAGAGCGGAAGGGCTCAAACGAATGCTGTTGAAAGGATGTGTATGGACAACGCAAGAAGCATGAAAAGAAAATGAGAGAGGTAGGAGGATGGAAGGTATGGTTCTAGGGGCCAGAATTTTTCGGAAATAAGAGAGCGAAGGTAAGAAAAGAAAATTTTGAGGGGGTCAAGGTGAGGAGATACGAAGTAGGGAGGGAGAAGATGGCTACCACTGATGTGTAAAGGAGGATATGAGGAAGGATGGAGAGTAATAAAGAAATGAATAGAGAAAAGGAATGAGGAATTTGTAATAATAGAGAGAGATTCGAATGTCTGGATCGGAGAGTTGGGGAGCAAAGTATGGGATGAAGAAAGTGAGAAGGTTAGGAGAGGGTCAGAGCACAGAAAAGTGGCTCAGGAGCGTAAAACACTATTCAGTCTATTAGAAGAGAGGAACCTTTCTTTCAGGTAAAACACTATTCAATCTTAAAGAAGAGGAAGGTTGATTCATTTGTAATAAACATATTAAGGAAGATGAAGAGGAAGAAATAACGTTGAAAGGAAAAGGGGACACCGTGATTACAACTTGGCAAAAGAAAGAATAAATACAGTGAAGATGAGAGTGGGCAATAAGATAAGCTCCAAACACTCTCCAGTGATAACTGCTTTCAGGGGTAAAGCCTTATGATGCAGTAGGCGGAGGAAGGAAGGGAAGAGAGGAAGGGAAGAGTAAATGGTAAGCTGGGGGGAGTTAGGGGATTCTCAAGAAAAAATGGGAAACAATGAAGTGAAGAGTTCGGAAGAGGAAATAGTAGACAAGATACTGGAAAATCTTGAAAGATTGATTGATATATGGTAAGAGGGGAAGCGAACCCGAGGGGAGATAGAAAAGGGGCAGAAGAGGTTGATGAGAGGATGAGTGGAGGTAAAAGCAGAATGCAGGAGAGTATATAAAATGAAGAAGAGAAAAAATAGAGAAGAGGGAACTGAATAGAGGAAGCTGAATAAAGAATAGGGAACTGAATATAAGAAAAGGGATCACGAAAGAATGATGAGTGAAAAAGGACAGAGTGTAAGAGAAAGGTACATGGAAGGTAGATGGCCAAGCAAGCGGAAAAAAGGGAAAAGAATGGGAAGTAATAAACAGGGAAAGAGAAGCTAGAAGGGATATTAACGAGGAAATCGAGACGCAAGAGTGAACGGAGTATCTCAAGAGACTGTATGGTGGTATGGAAAATAGGGTGAAGAGGGAAGAAGAAAAGATGGTCACAGATGGCAAGTATAATGAACAAGGAATTAGTAGAAAAGAGAAGAATGAGGCTTTTGCAAATCTAGGAAGAAACAAGTCAAATGTCATAGAGAGTACTGAAATATGGTACGAAAAGGATGAGAAATGAGATGTGGAGGAATTTCAATAAGGTTTTGAGAGGTAAAGGGCTCTAAAGTCTACGTGAAAGCATTCAGAAGGAGGCAGAAAAAACAGGTGGAAGTTAAGGAAAGTATATAAAACATCCAGATAGGGATGCACTGGTTGTGGATTTCTAAGCAGCTTTCGACTCCGTGAACAGGCGGGTGTTATGTAAGTCCATGTAGGGAAGGAGAGTTGATGGAGGGTTGATAGGAAGGATGAAGAAGAGTAGAAGAATTATGGGCTGGATGAGGACTCCATTAAACCATGAAACAATCACAGCAAATTTTTCTTACCCTTCCCTAATGTTTTTACCTTCCTAATTCATTTCTCAGAAAAATATGGAAGTCAAACGCCATATTAAAGCCAATAATTGCCAAAAGTTGATTAAGAGGCTGAATTTCTATTCCGGGAATCAAAATTTCTTGTAAGAGGTTGTAGAAGGAATCGCGCTCTCGCGATTACGCTCTTATGCTTGTCACGAATTTATCAATGTTTTGTGCCTCGCTCAGATCTGTCAAACAGTCATTTTGAGAAAATGTCACTTTAATGAGGTCCCTTGTAACTGATCGCATCGCGTGGAGTCGCGGCGTCCCGCTGAGTCCTGAGAGACTGCGAGGCAAGAATAAGGACAGAAAGAGGGCAGAAAGAGAGAAGGGGGGAACATGAGCGTGCGCTCGCCACGCGTTCGAAAGACGCATCCGCTATCCTTATTTCATCTCTGTGGAGAAGGAGAAAGGGAATTTCTTTTTTTTTATTCTCAAACTTGACAAGTTACATTCAAAACGAATAAAAAATTTGTTTTATATCTATCATCTTATTTTTTACATTTTTTACTGTAGTCTACAACAATAAAGCTACATTGTTCGCGCTTTGCGTGCGTTTATCTATTTTTCTTTTCAGGGGCGGGATAATTTTTAATGGAGGTTCAAAATTATAAACGAATACTTAATTGAATAGCTGAATCTTAAGCAGGATAGAAAGGGAGAAGAACAAAAAAATGTAATTGAATAAATAATCCAATTTTCAAGAAAATATCCAAACTCTAAACAAAAACAGTTGCATATTCAATAAAAAAGTTCATTTTGAACCAAGGAAGATGAATTTTCAATCCAAAAGGATAAATATTCAACCAAACAGTTAAATTCCCCTACGATAAAGATTAGTTTAGGAAAATAGTTCAATGTTTAAGAAAATTATTTACCTATTAACAAAATAGATACAATTTTATTTCGACAGGTGAATGTTCAAACAAATAGGATAATTTCTAACCAAAAAGACAAGATTTCAATAAAACTGTTGAATTTTATGACCACAAAAAGATAGCTTCAACAATACAGTTGTTTTCAACAAAGAAGATAGAAATTTTCGACGAGTGTGAAAATTTTTTTCATAAGAAATGATTTTTCAGCCTCATCATGGTTGAATTTCAACCAAGTAGCTGAACCCTCAATCAACAATATGAATTTTCAACAAACCAGGATAATCTTCTATCTAAAATGACGCATTCGAAAAAATAAATACATTTTCAACAAAAGAAGTCGATCCTAAAAAACGATTTTTCAACCTTAAATGGAAAAGTCAAATTTTGAATTTGAAAATTACTTTTCGACAAGAAATTTTTCTCCAACTGGTTCAATTCAACAAAAGTTGCATTTTTAACAAAAATGTTGAATCCTCAATCAAGAAGATAAATTTTCAACAATCAGGATAACTTTTTACCCAAAAAGTCGCATTCGAAAAAATGAATACATTTTCAACCAAAGAAGTCGATCCTAAAAAAATGATTTTTCAACCTTAAATGGAAAAGTCAAATTCTGAATTTGAAAATTACTTTTCGACAAAAAAGTTTCTTTGCAAATGGTTGTATTCAAAAATAGTTGAATTTCTAACAAAATGATTTTTTAACCTTGAATGGAAAAGTAAAATTTTGAATTTGAAAATTACTTTTCGACAACAATTTTTTTTTCAACTGGTTGAATTAAACAATGGTCCATTTTTCAACAGAATAGTCGAATACATGAATTTTCAACCAGAGAGGAATTTCGTCTCAGATAAAAAAATGCAATAATTTTTTTTCGAAGAGATTTGAGAGGTGAGAGCATAACAATTTTTTAATTTCGATGTTGGACCAACGTAGGAGGCCGTTACAAACTTATTTACGCGTTAATTTTTCTTTTTTTTTTTTTGTTAAAAAATGTACTTTTTGTTAAAACATTAATCTATTTTGTTCAAAATCATATTTTTCTATGAAAAAATAAGAATCGTGTTGGTTGAAGAATTCACTTTCTGGTTGAAAATTCCTTTTTTGGGTTGATAATTTATTTCTTTTATCAGAAATGTAACTGCCTAATTTTTAGTTGACTATTTATATTCGTTATTGAAAAATGATGTTTTCTAGTTAAAAATTCGTACGTTTTGCTTAAAAATAGTTTTTTCTGGTTGAAATATCCAATAGTCCATATTGCATGAAGAATTCTTTTTTTTTTTTAAAGCAACTACTTGAATAAAAACAGAATGACAGTTCAAAACGTAGGAAAGGTTTTTTATTTTGAGGTTTGAGATTTCCTCTTATTCAGTGTAAACGAAAATATCTGGTTGAGAAAATCATGCATTCTGTTGATAATTTGTCTTTTTCGTGAAAATATTCATTTTCTTAATAAAAATACTATTTTTTGTAGAAAATAAAATGTTGAACTTTCTAGTTGAACTATTGAATTTTTGGTTGAAAATTATTTTTAATCAACTGTTTTGTAAGAAATTCGTCATTTTGGTTGAAATTTTACCTTTGTAGGTTGAAAATCCAACTGTTTTGGTTAAAAATTCAACTGCTATGTTTGGAATTTTTCATTTTTGTTAAAAATTCATCTTTGTTGGTAGAAAATTCAACTGCTTTGTTTGGACTTTGTCATTTTGGTTTCAATTCTATCTTTGTAGGTTGAAAATCTACTGTTTTGTTTGGCATTCGTTATTTTGGTTGAAATTTCATCTGTGTTGGGAAAAAATTCAACTGTTTTGCTTGGACTTCGTCATTTTGGTTTCAATTCTATCCTTGAAGGTTGAAAATCTACAATTGTTTTGAATTCGTCATTTTGGTTTCAATTCTGTCCTTGAAGGTTGAAAATCTACTATTTTGGTTTGAATTCGTGATTTTGGTTGAAATTTCATCTTTGAAAATACTACTTGTTTTGGTTGACAATTTGACTTTTTTGTTTGGAATTTTTTCTTTTTGGTTGGAAATTCATCTTTGCTGGTAGAAAATTCAACTATTTTATTTGGACTTCTTCATTCTCGTTGGAATTTTATCTTCGTAGGTTGAAAATCCAACTGTTTTGGTTCAAACTTCGACTGTTTTCCTCGGAATTTTTCATTTTGGTTAAAAATCCATCTCTGTTGGGAGAAAATTCGACTGTGTTGTTTGAATTTCGTCATTTTGGTTCTAATTCTATGCTTGTAGGTTGAAAATCTACTGTTTCGTTTTGAATTCGTCATTTTGGTTGAAATTCCATCTTTGTAGGTTGAAAATCCAACTGTTTTGGTTGAAAATTCGACTGTTTTGTTTGGGATTTCTCAATTTGGTTTAAAATTCATCTTTGCAATTATTTAGTGAAAGGCACCTCATTTAGCTGAAAATTCAACTCTTTTGTTTGAAATTAGTAATTTTAAGTAAAATTTCATCTTCCTAGTTTGTAAATCGAACCATTTGGTTAATAATAATTTGATTATTCTGCCTCTCCGTTTTATAAGAAATTACCTGTTTAGATTTGAATCCGTCGTTTTGGTTGAATATCCATCTTTGTAAGTAGGAAACCCACTTTTTATTTTTTTTTATTTTGCCGAAAATGTATCTATTTTGCTTAAGGCATCTTGTTTGGTTAAAAATTGAACTGTTTTTTTTTTTAATTCGTTTCTTGTGGTTGAAAATTCATCTTGGTAGGTTGAAAATTCCACCCTTTGGTTAGAAATTCAAATATTTTGTCAGAAATGCAATGATTTTGTTGCAGGCACATTTTTTGGTTGGAAAATCAACTCTTTTGTTTGGAATTCGTCCTTTTTGTTTCAATTCTATCTTTTTAGGTTGAGAAATCGACTGTTTTGTTTCGAATTCTTAATTTTGGTTTAAAATTCATCTTTGTCGGTAGGAATTTCCAGTGTTTTGTTTGGAATTTTTCCTCATGGTCAATGAGTCATCTTCGTAGGTTAGAGATCGAACTTTTTTTTCAACCTCATTGATTCAGTCGAGAATGCAACTAATTTATTGATACCTCCCTCTTTTAGTTGAAAATAAACTTTTTTGTTTGGAATTTGACGTCCTAATGGAGAATTCATCTTTGTAATTATTTTGTTAGATATTATTTACTTTGTGGTATATGCAACTATTTTTTTAAATGCACCTGTTTTGGAAGAAAATTCAAGTGTTTTGATTGAGGTTCGTCTTTTTGGTTCAAAATCCATCTTTGCAGGTAAGAAATTCGACTGTTTTTTTTTTAACTTGTCCTGTGATTGCAAAAAGACTCTTTCTATGAGTTAAAAATCTCACTATTCTGTAAGGCATTTGTTTATATTGTCAGAACTGCAACAATTTTGTTAAATTCACCCACTTTGAATGGAAATACAACTGTCTTGTTTAGAATTTGTCATTTTGGTTGAAAATTCCTCTTCGCAGGTATGAAATTCTGCTGTCTTCTTTGGCATTTGTCATTTTGGTTTAAAATTCATCTTTGCAACTATTTAATCGAAGGCACCTCAATTAGCTGAAAATTCAACTCTTTTGTTTAGAATTTTTCATTTTGGTTGGAGATCCATCTTTATTGGTAGAAAATTCAATGGTTTTTTTTTGGACTTCGTCATTTTGGTTTTAATTCTATCTTTGTAGGTTGAAAATCTACTGTTTTGTTTGGAATTCGTCATTTTGCTTGAAATTTCATCGTTGAAAATCCAACTGTTTTTGTTGAGAATTCAACTGTTTTGTTTGAAATTCTTCATTTTCGTTGGAAATTCATCTTTGTTGGTAGAAAATTCAACTGTTTTATTTGGACTTCGTCATTTTATTTCCAATTCTATCTTTTTAGGTTCAAAAATCTACGGTTTTGTTCTGAATTCGTCATTTTGGTTGAAATTTCACCTTTGTAGGTTCAAAATCCAACTGTTTTGATTCAAAATTCAACTCTCTTGTTTAGAATTTTTCATTCTGGTTAAAAATTCATCTTTGTTGGCAGAAAATTCAACTGCTTTGTTTGGGCTTCGTCATTTTGGTTTGAATTCTATCTTATTAGTTTAAAAATCTACTGTTTTGTTTCGAATTCGTGATTTTGGTTGAAATTTCACCTTTGTAGGTTGAAAATACAACTGTTTTGGTTGAAAATTCAACTTTTTTGTTTGGAATTTTTCATTTTGGTTGAAAATTCAACTTTTTTGGGAGGAAATTCAACTGTTTTATTTGGACTTTGTCGTTTTTGTTCCAATTCTATCCTTGTAGGTTGAAAAATGTACTGTTTTGGTTGAAAATTCGTCTGCTTTGTTTGGACTTCATCATTTTGATTTTAGTTCTATCGTATCTTTCTAGGCTGAAAATCTACGGTTTTTTGGAATTCGTCATTTTGGTTGAAATTTAATCTTTTAAAATACAAATGTTTTGGTTGAAAATTCGACCGCTTTGTTTGGACTTCGTCATTTTGGTTATAATTCTATCGTTGTAGGTTGAAAATCTACTGTTTTGTTTTCGTCATTTTGGTTGAAATTTCATCTTTGAACATACAACTGCTTCGGTTTAAAATTCGACTGTTTTCTTTGGAATCGTTCATTTTGGTTGAAAATTCATCTTTGTTGGGAGAAAATTCGACTGCTTTGTTTGTACTTCGTCATTTTGGTTTAGATTCTATCTTATCAGTTTAAAAATCTACTGTTTTGTTTTGAATTCATGATTTTAGTTGAAATCTCACCTTTGTAGGTTGAAAATACAACTGTTTTGATTGAAAATTCAATTTTTTTGTTTGGAATTTTCCATTCTGGTTGAAAATCCAACTTTTTTGGGAGGAAATTCAACTGTTTTGTTTGGACTTTGTCGTTCTGGTTCCAATTATATCCTTGTAGGTTGAAAAGTCTACTGTTTTGGTTGAAAATTCGACTGCTTTGTTTGGACTTCATCATTTTGATTTTAGTTCTATCTTTCTAGGTTGAAAATCTACTGTTTTTTTGGAATTCGTCATTTTGGTTAAATTTCGTCTTTGAAAATACAAATTTTTTGGTTGAAAATTCGACTGCTTTGTTTGGACTTCGTCATTTTGGTTATAATTCTATCATTGTAGGTTGAAAATCTACTGTTTTTTTTTTCGTCATTTTGGTTGAAATTTCATCTTTGAACATACAACTGCTTCGGTTTAAAATTCGACTGTTTTCTTTGG